>JAAEAF010005606.1:0-63558 GCA_011037195.1 Triatoma infestans
CCCTACAGCTCACTGCCCGGTGGATGGACAGTGTTGTCTGTAACGAGAGAACACGGTCCGGAGGCCGGCAGTTCACTGAGAAGTCTCCGGGTGTCAATGACCATAGTTGTTGACGCGAATTAAATTTAAAAAAAGAAAAAAAAAGAAGATAAATCAGCTGCCAATTTTAGAACCGATATCAACAACCTAACTTTCATTTATAACAATCTCCTGGAATTTCCTAAACAACATATACAATAAGACATGGTTTTCTCATCCATTCTCCTAGCTCTTTATAAACCTCGGACACACCCTCATTCCTTAACACTTGGTGATGGTATATCACAAGTTAAATCACAGTTTTTGAGAAATTCAAATAGGAAAATTTTTGTATGTAAACTTCTTAAGTTAGATTTTCATATTTATAGTCTTCTGTAGGGCATGTTTTTTTTTTTTTTAATTTTAATAGTTAAGATGTAGCTTAATTCTCATTTTTTCAATAATAATAGGTATAGTTTAAAATAAATTTCAATTTGCTATATACAGGGTGTCCCACTTAAACGGACTACTTTTGAAATAACTCTTAAACGAAGAAAGATATCAAAAAAGTGAACAATACGTTTGTTGAAGTATTTGCGTTCTAGTTTATGATGGTGTTAATGTTATTTGATTTTATTGCCGCCTTATACCTGGAATCGGTGATTGAAAGTTGCCATTTCCTTTTGACCCGCAATTTTTACTAATGTATTGATAAAACTACTGTATTCAATAACTAGTGCTTTTGGAGTTGTTGGTTCCCTGACATAAATTTTTTCTTTGAGATATTCCGAAAAAAAAATTTGACAGTGGTTAAATCTGGCGAGGAGAATAAATAGTGAATGAAATGTTCAGTAGCCGCTGGATCGGACGACAGGGACCGGTAGGCTGGACTTCCAGAACGCCAGATTTAACCCCTCTTGAATTTTTTTTTTGGGGGAATATCTCAAAGAAAAAATTTATGCCAGGAAACCAACAACTCCAGAAGCACTTAGAGAAGACTTAATTCAAACCTGTGTAATGTCATATCAATGTCAAGCAATGTCAAGTGGCTCCAGCCAGCCGCTATCTTCACAAACATAACAAAAAGAAAGGATAATTTATAACTAGTGGCCCTAGCCAGCCGCTATCTTCAAGACAAGAGCCGCGCCAAACAAAAGCCTTTTTAAACAAGGGTCAATACACACGGTCAAAGAGAAGCACCGCTAAAAGGGTCATTATTGTACAGAGCCACCTGGCCGATATTCCTTCATACAAGGGCCAACAAACACTCATGGCTACCAGTCTTTGAAAATCACCGATGGGCGACCATCTGTCGCCAAATCTGACCACTGACCTAAATCACACTGGTCACCGACCTGGCCAAGGTTGGCACACTGCGAGAGATGTCTTAGTGTGAGTACTACTTACACACTTGTCAATGTGTGAGTAATACTTTTATAAACTTCGCCCCACTGGAAGAGGGGATGATTATATCATTATAGTTTCAACGAGCATTACAGCTTCAACAATCAGTACAGCAGCAGTTTCGCGAGCGCGTCCCTATACAAGGTTTAACTTATAATTATTATCATTCAATCAAACATTTCATAGTTGTGCATCTTAATGTTATCTACTTAAATCATTTTAAATTATTTGTAGTTTATCTCTTTAAATTATTTTTTTATTTCTCTCATTTCATATTAATTGTAGTTACCAATTGACACATTCAAATTATTGTTAAAATATAGTCTATTTTTGTAAATTCAATGTTCGTATTTCAAGTAATAACTCTCTAAAAATCTCTAAACTAACTTCCGCCTAAACTAACTCCATTATCTCGGGTATCCGATCAACTGATTCCAATACACCTACTTAGTAATTCCGGCAGACATGATACGGTTTAGCAACTTCGTCCGTTGGGCAGCGACTGCGCTTGTCAACGGACAAGCAGATGAGTTCATTTGAATAAATAGAAAATATTTTTTTATAGATTTTTGTAAATAAACTGGAATATTATTTTGTTTTAATGTTTTACCTGATTTTTTAAGTCCCTTATGGTTCTAAAATAGGTTTTAAGTGTTATCAGCATTTGAACTCACTTATTTATTAGAAATTAATAAGGAAATCCGCTTTTAATTTTAGTTTACGAAACAGAGAAATCAATGGAAAAAAAAACGACGAAAATTTAATATTTATGATTGAAAATCTCGGCAGTGGTTTGAAATATTAAAGTGAAATTAACGGCATTTTTCTCCAATTTTTTTTTTTAGTAGTTTTTAATACAATAGCAAAAAGTGGGGGGTCAAAAGGAAATCGCAACTTTCAATCACCGATTTAAGGTGTAAGGTGGCAATAAAATCAAATAACATTAACACCACCATAAACTAGAACGCAAATACATCAATAAACATTATGATTTCCTTTTTTGATATCTTTCTTCGTTTGTTTAAGAGTTATTAAAATAGTGGCCCGTTTATATGGGACACCCTGTACAATACTTTTATTGATTTATTTAGTTTATTTATTCTTTTTTTTTTTTAAATATTTTTGTGTATTCTTTATTGGTTTTGTAACCTTTGTACAGACCCTGGGAAAAAGGCAATAAATTTGCCAAACTGTTGGTGGAAATTTGAAAAAAGAGGTGTTTTTTTTTGTGACCGAACCTCAAAATCCATTTTATAACATCAAATACAGCGGTCTTAATAGACCAGAAAACATTATGGTTTAATTTTGTGCGGCGGCCACCTTACAATAATTCCTCGCCACCCTAGGGCAGCGCAGCTCCACAGTTTGGAAAACACTGCTGTTGTATATAGATTCTTTGAAAGGTAACTACACTTTAAATGAAATAGCACAATGGAAGGAAATTTCTCCAAACCTATTCATCGTAAGTAAGAGAAAGTTGTGTGCGTGTCTCACAACAGTTTTTTGTTTGTTTTTGTTTCATTTTACTATAAATATCCGTCAATGTCGGTTTGACAACTTCTATATATATATGTATATACAAAAAAAAAATTATTTATTCATTTTAAAATATGATCCATTTTTTTAATGATTTATTTTATATGACAGAAAAAATATAGATCTATAAAACCAGACATTCAACTACGTTTAGCTGTTGTTATTTTTTGTATATAAAAAAATATATAGATATATGTATTTATATACAAACAAAATAAATCCTTCTTTTTTTTTTCTAAAACAAATAGAAATAAATTGAAAAAAATGGATAGATAGAAAATAGTTCGATCGTTGGATATATATAGATATATAATAGATAGGAATAAATAATATAATGTCTGAAAGAGAATGGGACGAAAAGGGTGGGAGAAATATTTTATCTATCATTTATTATTCCTCATCAATTTTCTTCATTGTACTCTCATACCAAATTATTTATTATTTTCAACTTCAACGATTCTATGAGAATAATTTTTAGAGACAAAATTTATATTCTCATCGTATGAGGCTATAACGATTCTAATAAAGTTTGAACGCGACTAGAATGTATAACATAATTTTAAGCAACGGATATTTTCACTTTAGTCCGTTATTATATTATATATATATATATAACGATATATAGCTGTATATTATGGAGCTGTAAGACATGAGTATTTAAATATTTCATTAATTAATATTCTTCTTAGCACTTGTAGACTTATATATTAGATAAAAAGAGTAATAATTGTTACAATTTATCGTGTACTATTAAAATAAGAAAGTGTGTTAGCATTGACTCTTAGAGGTGGATGGTGTGAGGAACGTAGGGAGTGAATCAATTTATTTGAACTATTCAAAATTAAATTAATTTAATATACCTCTATTTTAAAAAAGTGATAATTATCAGGTGATTAAATATTAATTTTTTTTTTTTTTAAATATTTTACCAATAAAAGCCTTCTTCCAATTTCTTTATCTATTACTAGTCCTTTATTATCTATTAATTTTTAAGATAAAAAAATATTTTAAATCAATTTCTTAATTCATAACTTCTTTATTTATTTGTAAATGATTGAATTCATTGAGTTTCTGATTTACCCATGATGAGTTCACAAAAAATATTTTAGGATTCTATTTAATTAACAACAAGCGCTCCAAACTCACCGTGCAGAATAAATAAAGACAACTCTATACTTCACTACTAGCACCCGCACCTATCTGGATTTACGGATTAGAACTCTACAGAACCACAAAAATGTACCAACCTTAACAGAGATACAACCCTTGCAGTCCAGAAAATCCTCCGACGCAGTGTTGATGCTCCTTGTGATGGCATCCAGCAGAGAGAAGAGAGGCTCTCTCTGGCTAACAGAGACTACTCTCTGACTTAGGCAGGCTAGAGTGGGAGAACCTGCGTATATAAGCCAGTGAGAATCTATCTAGAGGATATCTACCAGATTCAACCATACATCGCATCGTGTCATATCTCTACTCCTACCTTTTATTCTATCAAAATCATTATAAAGTCCAGCGCAGTTTGTGTACACGCTACATTATAACAGTGTCTTCATATCTCGTTTATTCAATCAAACCCAATTTCTCCCCTCAACAACTCCATTATATTGGTGGCAGCGTAGTTTGAATCCCGCTTCAGCTTTCGAAGGAAAAAAAAAGTCATTTTTTTTTTCAATATTACATTTTTGCAATTTCTTTAATATTTTATTTCATATCCATTTTTATTTTTACTTATTCTTATTTGTACCTTATCTACTTTTTTCGTTTATGAAAAGAGCCGATATCATCAACACATTAAAACAACATAATCTCCCAATAGGCGGTAATTTATTAGTGTTGAATGAACGAGATATGAAGACACTGTTATAATGTAGCTATAAGTTTACACTAACTGCACTGGACTTTATAATGAAACTGATAGAATAAAAGGTGGGATTAGAGACATGACACGATGCGATGTATGGTTGAATCTGATAGATAACCTCTAGATAGATTCTCCCTGGCTTATACTGGCTTAGAGTGGAGCAGGTTCTCCCACTCTAGCCTGCTTAAATCAGGGAGTAGTCACTGTTAACCAGAGAGAGCCTCTCTTCTCTCTGCTGGTTGCCATTAGAATCTATTTAGAGGATATCTATCAGATTCAACCATACACCGCATCGTGGCATATCTCTATTCCCACCTTTTATTCTATCAGTTTCATTATAAAGTACAGTGCAGTTAGTGTAAACTTATAGCTACATTATAACAGTGTCTTCATATCTCGTTCATTCAATCAAACCTAATTTCTCTCCTCAACAACTCCATTATACTCCTTATTACGTTTCCAGTCCACACAGTACTGAAGATTCCTGGTTTGTCCGCGATTTAGCAAAGCTTCGGTACAAGAAATTCCACACCAAACACCCCCTTCATCCCCATCCTCTCGCCCAAACCCTCTCCACCACTACGCTACCAGGCAATCCTGCAAGGCTTTTGAAATGTCGTTGGCCCCGCGACCTTATAGGTAACCAAAGGTAGCTGTCGCTGGATAACTACCATTCATGACCATCACGTCAATGTTTATATCTCCTCTTAGCCTATTTACTTGTCACATATTTATTTATATAGTTGTAAATATGCAATAAAAGAAAAAAAATTATCACAAATACAAAGCAACTAATAAGTGAATTTATAATAAGTAAATATACTTCGACAAATAATGATCGCCTTTAGGACCCAATTAAAAAAAAAACACTTTATGTATTTTACAAAAACATCTTCAACAAACTTAAATCTTCTCAATCAGAAGATTTTACTCAGATCAGAATTAGGACCTCTCCAGTTTGAGATCCCTAAGGAATCTTAGGATCCTGGAGGGTTCTAGGGTGGGTATTTCCCTCTCCCCAACCTGGTTACCCCCAGGCTATTGATACTTCTTTTGATGACGGCATCCTAGTCGGTGAGAAGATGTATTGTAGTTTCCTTCATCTCCCCATAAAATCTGCATGTGCCATCATCTTCTAGGCCCAGTTTCCTCAGGCGTTTCCCTGAGTCTGCAATGCCCCGTAAGAAATCCCATTAGAATACGAATCTTATTCTCACTCAGACTGATGCAGGCCTTTGACCTTTGCTGGTAATTACCTCCAGACAGACCTATGCAAATATGGGTTTTGTAATGGAAATGAAAGGCAGCCAGCTGCACAATATCAGAGGCAATTTTCCCTAATTGCAGAGTTACTAAATCACTCGTGTATTCATCATTCTCAAACCAGAGTTCATTGATATTTAAGAGTAACAGGATCGTTTCCTGTTAGCTAATGCTGAAAATGATTGAGATGGTCATCAAAAGAAAGCCATATTGAACGCAGTCCATCTGTTAGCATGCGAGGAATTTCTAATAGTGTCAGGTGCAATGCGAATGAAAGTATGTATACTAATTGTAATTTTTTTTTAAATTTTAAAGAGAAAATAGCTACATTTACTTTAAAACAATTTAAAAGAAACCATGAGTGTATTGCTTTTTAAAGTTAATGAGGATGTTTGTAATATTAGTAGGCTAATTAGGATTGGCCCAGACTTGTCAGGAGAGTTAACACATAACTCTCTAATGTTAATAACATTATTAACATGGTACAATATATACTCGTATATCTACATTATTCATAGTAGAAATGGAAGAAAGGAATAAAATCCACAAGTAAGATACAATAATCTTTATATTTTATAACAAAAGAGATATCGCAATCTAGTTGAGTTGTTACCATTTTCAACTTTGAGCAAAGTATAAAAAAAAAAAAATAATACTATATACAAAATACGTGTTTATATATGTATATAAAACAAAATATGAATCCAAACAATTCAACAAAGACATATTATACAGACAGATACTGTTCAACTATTATCCATTCTCAAAACATATTTTCTTCTTTTGTACAAATTGTGTATGTTTGAAGTGAAGGGAAGAATGTGCGCTTGGAAAAGTGTTTGTTGAAATAAAAGATGAGAAACTCTTTGAATCTCTGTTTTCACTGCAGTGCGGTATACATTTTCCAACCTTCACATAAATACACAACTACATACTTACATATTATACATATACACATTTCGTAATTTGTATAAAACATGAACACTTACAAACTCGTATAAAAAAAAGGTTTGCTTTGTAGAATTTATTGTCGTTCTTTATTTTTGTAAATAACTATTTATTATTCAATAAATTCAATACAAATAAAGAAGACTAAATGATAAAAAAAAAAAAAAAATAATTTGCATGATTCAATCTATTATTGAAAGGAATACAATATAAAAAAAGAATTTAGCCAACAAAACAAGCAATATTTTACGTTGTCTCTGTCTTAGCAGAAGGCAATGCTAATGTGATGTGATGGCAAGAAGATATAATTCTTAAATAATTTATAAATCTAAAAATTATAACTAGTGGTTCCAGCCAGCCGCTATCTGCAGGTCAAGAACCGCGGCAAAACCCTTTCAAACAGAGGTCGATATACAGTCAAAATAACCGCCGGCAAAACCCTTTCAAACTGGGGTCAATACACATTCAAAAGAACCGCCGCCGGCAAAACCCTTTCATACAAGGGTCAACGTACACCTGGCCTGTATTTCCTTCATACAAGGGTCAATGTACACTCAAGAGGCCACCTGGCTACCATCTGTCGCCACCCCGGATCGACCTCTCCTAAGGTCAATATACTACGCGAGATGTCCTAGTGTGGCACGTACTTAAACATCAGCCGATGTGTGAGTGATGCAAATATAAACGTCGCCCTACTGGAGGAGGGATCATGTTTCTATCAGTTACAAATCAGTATCACATCAGTTATACATGAATATTCATCAGTCAGTTAGACAGCAGTTTAAGTCAGTCAAGTTTCACACATCGCAAGCGCGGTTTTAAACGCTATTTCTTTAATATTTATTAATCATTTCATAATTCTTATATTCAGTTATAATTGTGCATCTTAGTTTTCTATTTCAAAACACTTTAAATTATTTGTCAAAATATAGTTTTATTTTCATAATTCAGTAGATCGTATTTCGAATAACAACTCTCTAAAACTCTCTAACTAACAACACTTACTCCTCACTTCAACTCCCGATACCAAGGCATCTGATTCCAATACCCTAACGATCAAATTATAGTTGATCTAAATATGCAGCTTAGCCTTATAAAAGAGATTTGTATAAAAAGCTGAAACAATTACGACCAATATTCAGAAAACACAACAAATATTCCCTTAGTTTTGGTACTTTTGACTTATTTTAGAAACTTAATACAAACTTCTTGTTAATATATGCTAGAGAAATGGAAAATTACAATTTCTTCAAAGTTTAGAGAAATTGGCGGACATTGCTGAATAGTAGTTGAGTCTTTAATACAGATTTGATAATACGTTCTGAAACTGTATCGTAACAGATATTTCTTTAATTCTAACAAAATAAACAAATAAAAACATCTGGTGTGATACTCTCACACAACTTACATTCAATAAAGAAGAATATAATATAAGTAAATAATACGAGGGTCATCCAATAAGTAACGAGACAAATGGCTGTAGTTCAGAAACGGTTTATTTAATCAATGCAATAGTTTCAGTGCGTCAAGTTAGCCTCCTTGTACTTAGTTTCTCATCTGCTGTTCGAAAATATTTGGTAGGCAGAACCTCAAATGTATTCAGTTAACAATGGCGAGTCCGCTTGAGCCATTGCACCTCGAAAGAACAACGCTCAGTAATTAGATTTTTAGTTGCAGAGGGAATCAAAGGTAGTGGTATCCACAAAAGAACGTTGAAAGTATACGGGAATAATTGTTTGAACCGTTCGAACGTTTACAAATGGGTAGAATAGTTTAAAAGTGTGACGAGCAACGAAGTGGACAACCGATTTAAGTTGCAACTTCCTCCCACGAATCTCGCATTAACACTTTAATTGAGGACAACAGGAGTATTATTGTTGCACTGATAGCTGAAGAAGTGCGAGTGTTGGAACTGTGCATAACATTGTTCAGAATAAGCTACAGTACAAGAAAACTTATAAGAGATGGGTTTCAAGACAACTTATGGACGCCCATAAAGAAACCAAGAAAAAGTGGGGTGGGAGATCCTTCCACATCCCCCCTACAGCCCCTATCTCGCACTATGGAACTTCCATTTGTTTGGACCCCTTAAAGAGGCTCTACGTGGGAAACATTTTTAATCCAATGAAGAAGTTAAAAATCAGGTGCAAAAGTGGCTTCGAGATCAATCTAAAGAATTTTATACCAAAGGCATACACAAATTACAAGAACGATGGTACAAGTGTATAAATGTTGCTGGGAACTATTTTTAAAAGTAGCCAAAGTTTTGTATTGATTAAATAAATCGTTTTTGAGCTAAAGCGATTTGTCTCTCTTACTTATTGAATGACCCTCGTATAATAGATCATATAAAAAAATAATATAAATTACTGCAGTTTAGAAAATTGTAATTAGACAAATTTTATAGTTAGTATATAGAAATTCGTCCGTGTTTTTATGCAGAAAATTGAAAAAAAAATAAACTGTTCTGTAAAAACTCCTCTCCGGTTTACTAATTTTCTTAAATTAAATTAAATTAAAGGAAGGTATAATGTTGCTACGCCCATAGATCTCTCCGTATATCAATTTTTCTGGACAAAATCGTGTAGTTTATTGAAATAATTATTTGAGCCGTTTCCTAGAAAATTGTGATTATGTAATGGAATCGTTTGATGTTATTCCTGATGTAGTAGATGTCTTGAAGAGGGCGGAAGTTAGTTGAGAGATTTTGGAAGTTAGTGCATCGAATTATTAATACGGATTTTATAAAAATAAACTGTATTTTAACAATAATTTTAACGTATAAATGGTAACTAATAACTAGCAAAATACTTAGGAATAAATAGAAGATAAATAAGTAATAAATTAGAATGATAAAATAAACGAACTAAGATGCACTACTAAAAGATAATAAGTTTAAATGAAACTGTGTATAGTCGCGTAAACTGCTGCTCGTGTATATGGACGTGCTCGTATCGTCGTATAAGATATAATGCCCTCTCGTTGTATATGATAGAGTTTATATATCGGTGTTGGCCACACTCACACCAAGACATCTGTCCTAGTGTGCGACCTTGTGCGACCTTCGTAGATTGCTGACCTTATTTAGGTCAGTGGCCAACCTTATCGGTGCTTGCTTTTGTGTAAAGTATTGAAAAGGGCTTTGTTGTTTGTTTGGCCGGCATTGTCTTGAAGACGGAGGCCTGCTAGGTCGCTGGTTATAAATTGCTCTTTTATTACTGCCATCCTTTGTTAAGATAGCAGCTGGCTGGAACCACTTTGACATTGGTATGACTTTCCATGCCATTACAATTAACTGAAAGAACTATTCTTTGATAAGTCACGATTTCTTTAATAGATTTTGACTGAAAACTTGGCTGTCATATTATGTACATATGATATTTTTAGTAAATAGAATATCAAGTGTAAGCTTTGTGCTATTCGTTTTTGAGTTATTTCGTTCATATACACAAAATTTGACATGATTATAATACTTTCTTTTGGAGCATTAACTGTAAGTAATTAATATAAATTACGTAAATTTATTGGACAAACTAGTTTGAAATCGTGATTATTTTTAGAAAGGTCAATAAAAAACAGTTTCTCCATTAATGAGGCAGGATTAAAGCTTGATAAAGATTAGCGAAAAATAAGTGTTTTTAACTTTGATCCTATTTGTGAAACAACTTATTATGGTCACCCACATAACATGCTAAAACGTTTGTGTCCTTTATTTAGTACAATATAAATTAAAACACTAATATGTAGCTTTCACCATTTTATAATTAAATATGCTATTTATGTTAATTTACTAAAACAGCGGGATTTCATTTAGCAAGTTGATAATTAAAATTAAAAAAAACAACTGTCCGACATCATTAAGGTAATTTTAATCACAGAATTAAACTGCAGCCAATTAAGCTAAATTATATTAAAACATTAAATTAATATAAATTAAAATATATATATATATATAGAAATATATTTTTTTTACTTCAAAATAATTTATTTAAAAATAATCACTCCAAAAAAAAAAAAATTAATTTATGCAAATTAAAGAAACTAAAATGAAATAAACAAAATAAGTAGAACTCGTGTATTTTCTTTTTAAGTTTTGTAGAACTGTGAGAGACCGTAAGGACATGAGATTTAATTTTATAAAAATGTATATTCCAGTAACACTTCTAAGAGACTCATGTTAGACTTTGATGTCTAATTATACTTAATTTTTACGTGTTCACAACAACATAACTGAAGAAGATTCTAAATTTCATTTATTATTTGTTTTTTTGTTTTTTTTTGACCTTCTCTCTGAAATGTATGTCTTGGGTTCGTGTCAAATTTTCAAAATAAGTTTATCTAAAGTGACTACATGTTTTGAGATATCTTGATACGATGTAAAATGATTTAGCAAATTTATATACATGTGTATCAAAATACAAATATATATACAGTGCATTCTCGATTATCCGTCACTCTTTTATCCGTCACCTCCAATTATCCGTCACGGTGTTTGTGTCCACCCATTATGTACTCTTTATTGTACACGGCGCGGGGGCAATATACTTCTGGATTTTCCAAAATCTAAAATTGGGCGGAACAAACGCGTCTAATCCAATTACCCAGGTTGGAAAGTACAGAAATTTTATTGTATCATGAAATTTCTTTCAGGTGACTGGGTATTTTCCAACCAAATGAATTTCGTTCAAAATATGCTTTCCTTTCCTCCTCTACACTGATACAAGACCCGCTTGCGGCCATTAAATAATAAGCCTTTGACCTGAAATATTCTCATTATTGAACTAGTTTTCAAATCAGTCAGTCGATTCCTAAAATTAATAATAAACTTTCTTCTAATAAGTTTCGTTAAGACATACGTTCCAAAAATCTGAAATGTCAGAAAATCGAGGACAAAAACGCAAGAGAGTTGTCTTGACTCTTTGTGACAAAATAGCCATTGTCAAACGTTTGGAGAATGGTGAAAGCGCTGCAAAAATATCATTAGACTACGGAATTGGAAGAACGACTGTCAATGATATCAAAAAAAAATTCGAAGAAAATTGTTGGCCCAACCTTGTTTTATCCGTCCTTGTTAACCGTCTATTCTCTTATCCGACAACCGTCTGGTCCCGAACGTGACGGATAATCGAGACTGCACTGTATATTTATATTTGAGGGGTAAAGTGCACTGCGACCAAATAAGGGCAATTATGCCAGGGTGAGACCGCTCACCTACAGTACTCCTTCCTGATTTAAATCTCAGTATCTGGGAGGGTTCTATGGAGGTTATATCTTCCACCAGCACTTGATAACTACCCTCGCTTCTAAATCTTTTCAGAGCAGTAGCGTGAAGTGCGTCAGAAGGTGTAATGGTCCTCCATCTCCCTACAGAATCTACAGAATAGGCCCTGCTTCTTCAGGTGGCCTCTAAGTAAACAATGCCCAGTGCAGAAATCCGTCAGCACATAAAGCCTATTTTTACATAGATTAATGCACGCTTCAGACCTTTTCTCGATCTTGTAGCTTGTTTCAGGGTATTCCAGAGCTGAGTTTTCTTCACTTCCTCCATATTTCTGAGTTTTTCTCGAAAAGACCTATTCCACAAAAGAGTTCAGGCCCTAAAAGTGGAGATGGAGTACTTTTCCTTGCCAGGATATCGGCCATCTCATTTCTTTCCACGCCAACATGGCATGGCAACCAAAATTGGGTAATTCTATTGTTCCTGCCCACGTCATTGACTTTGAGCTCAGTGCTTTAGGGGCGGCCTGGCTATACGATAGGACTACAATCTTCTAATTTCTAATATCCGATTTCTTGACCCAAACACTATGGCCCAAATTCCTTCGGGGGCCCATAACCCATCCGGGTACCATATTCTCTGCATGTTATTTGATACCAGACAGAGCAGATTCAGTGCTCCAATCTCTTCTGGTATTCAGCTTCGAAGATAAATTCCTAACAAAAGTGTACTTCTTAATCATATCATCCTTATAGGAGTTCCAAAGGGTGGAAGATGGGGATAATTACTCTCTTGTGACAATGCAACCTTCCCTTCCGGTACCCTCCCTAGACAACTCCCTTGCCAACCTCTCGACCATAAGGTGAAGAGTATGAGTGTAGTGGAATCGTTTATTGGATGATCTGATCCCAAGTGATACTACAAGATGTAGTGAAATCGTTTAATGTGATTCCTGAGGTATGTAGTAGATGTCTTGAAGAGGGCGGAAGTTAGTTTAAAGATTTTTGGAAGTTAGTAATCGAAGTATTAACACAGATTTTATAATAATACACTGTATTTGAACAATAATTTAAACGTAACAAATGGTAACTATTAACAAGAAATACTTAGAAATAAATAGAAGATAAATAACTAATAAATTAGAATGATTAAGATAAATGAACTAAGATGCACAACTAAAGGTAATAAGTATAAATAAAAACTGTATAGGGACGCGTAAACTGCTGCTCGTATATGAAGACTTACTGAAGTATATTCGTATAATCATCCCCTCTTCCAATCGGGCGAAGTTTATATATTAGTGTTGGCCACACTCACACCAAGACATCTGTCCTAGTGTGCGACCTTGTGCGACCTTGGTTAGTTTAGTGACCACCGATTTAGGTCAGTGGCCAGCCTTAGCGGTGCTTGCTTTGTTTGCTTGCCCGCGACCTTGTCTTGAAGCCAGGCAGCTGGCCAGGCCACTAGTTGTAAATTATTCTTTCTTTGTTATTATTGTAAAGGTTTGACATTGCTATGATTTTGCCATGTCATTACAATGAGAGTGAGAATAACCTCAATCCCAAATGTGGGACAAGCCATTAATTGCTTCCGGACATGCTTAATCTTGCAAGACATTATACTTTCCCAAGGTTTTCCTTGACTGGCCTTTACTCGCCCGTAGCACCATAGGGAACCATAAGTCTCGCCATCGTCATGATGTAGATCTATTTCAGGATGCTTGGTGGGGGGGGGGGGACATCCTGTATATACATAATATGTAGATAGATGGATAGATGAATGTGTGAAAAAATTAACTCAAATATAGCCGAAAACACAATATGTTATTTTTGGTTTAGATTTCAACTGGGGCTTCAATACAAAGGGATTCTAGTTTTCGGGTTATTTAGACCAATTCCTTAATCTTCCTTTATTCAAATTTCATAATCAAACCTTATAGTATATTTTCTAAGCTATCGTATTTTTCTCTAAAAATTGTTGTAAAGATTTATAGTAAACTCAGAATACTAACTGTAAATGTATTCTATAGTTAACATTTTCATTTGAATAATTGTTATCGGAAGAATAGATTATAGGAGTTTCTGGGAAATTTGTTTCGTAAGATTTTTTAAATATAATTTGTGGCAGGAGCAGTCTTCTTGATTAATATGTAATCATATTCTGACATATTGGCTAACCATCATATAGCCCCCAACACTACAAATTTATTATAAGGCAAAATAATTATCGAAGAAAAATATAAATATTAAAGAGAATTTTATTTAATTTTATATAATTTTATCAACCATGGTAAAAGTTGTGTTATCTTTTCATAAACATGTTATTCACATAATAACTCATGCATACCAATAAAACTTACACAAAGACGAATTTATAAAATCTAATTTTAAGATTCATTCAAAAGATTTCATTTCTGGGGAAATCTATTCTGAAAATTTACCATCTTCTTAATGCATTCAAAATATAATTAAGAAAAAATAAATTCTTATAAAATAATATTTGATACAAAAACTAAATTTTTAAAACCGATTTGATTATTATTTTTGTCATATGGGAAACATTAGTGGAAGAAAAGAAAGGACAGTTTTGGGAAGGGGGAAGTATAATGAGATAAATCCTAAATCATGTCAGAAAACATTAACAGGGGTACGTTTCTTTATATGATTATCTGTTTAAATCGATATGGGTAAAATAAACTGGGGTGCTTTCCTTCCGCCTACTTTCATTGCAGTGTACGTAGTAATTTTTTTTTAACATATTGTTGTTCATCTAAGATCTGTATTACCCATTTTTTACTTGCGGCCATTTTTTTTTTTTTTTTTGTGAGAAATCAATAATGAGCAACTTAATTAATCGCAATGAGAATTGAAAGTTCATAAACAAAAATGTGTCTACTGTAGACACAAAATAAAAAAAATGCTAATAATTTGAAATATTTTCATTCACATGTATAATAATGCAATCAATATGATAGTATCCGAAAAACATAAAGATATCTCTTGCTCCAATTCAAGTCCGCCAGGGGTATCTGTTGCATGCATGCCGATATCCTGGCAAGGAAAAAAGTACTCCATCTCCACATTTAGAACTCCTGAACTCTTTTGTGGAATAAGTCTTTTCGTGAAAAACTCAGAAATAAGGAGGAAGTGAAGAAAGCTCAGCTCTGGAATACCCTGAAACAAGCTATAAGATCGCGAAAAGATCTGAAGCGTGCATCAATCTATGTAAAAATAGGCTTTGTGTGCTGGTGTGCTTGGTTGCTGCATTGTGTGGATTTCCGCACGAGGCATTGTCTACTCAGAGGCCACCTGAAGAAGCAGCGCCTATTCGGTTGATTCTGTAGGGAGATGGAGGACCATTACACCTTCTAATGTAGTTCACGTTATTGTTGGTGAGTAGCGACCCCATGAGTTACCACAGCTCGCACTTAAACTGCTTACACTCTTCACTTTATAGACAGGGACAAACACAGTACACAAACTAGGGTCTCCGTCCCTAGTTGATTGGCGTAAGCCAAGGGAGAAGGAAGGGATTAGCTCAGTGGTAGCACGCTAGACTAGCAACGCGGAGGTCCCTGGTTCTAATCCAGAGTGCTGCCCTTAGATTTTTTCTACCTAGGAACCTCTACAGCTCGCTGTACTGATGAACAATGTTGTCTGTAGCTAAAGAACACTACTTGTAGGCCGGCAGTGCACTGAAAAGGCTCTGGAGGGCACAACAGATCTTTCAGGTCGCAGTGCTATAATCCCCTACAACAATCTACATCTACTCATATTAATACATAAAATAAAATCCAAAGTCAAAACAGGGAATCGAAGTAAGTAACACAACAAACTTCAGTTTTGAAGTTTGTTCACGCCTCTATCCGCTCAGCTATTGTGACGCCAAAACACCAAAACTTATAATTACTTTCAAAAATTTGCACGATCGCACATATTATTATAAATTATATCTATGCTTATTGAGTTCTTTTGTTTTTTTTATGTATCTTGAGTATTATGTTTTGTTTTATGTGTTTAGCTGGATTTGTGCAGCTGTATTATATCAGCAAAAGTGTATGTAATATATATATATATATTGTGTTACTGAGCTTTCTCAGCGTCACAACCTGGGTGATGTGATGAGAGATGCCAGCCAGTGCTGGACTCTATAGTTTCCAATGGTGGTTGAGAAACAATGAGGTCTCGAGGCCTAGTCATTTTAAACTATCATCAGAATGGCAAGTTGCTGGAAATGATTGAACGAAGTGTGCGGGTGATTTGTTCGTGAAAACTTTGGAATCGGCTATGGATGACTTCTTTGACATAGGAAAAATGAAGATCATGATAGGCGGTGCTGTTGAAAACATACAAAGGTGCGTTGAAAATTCGTCAAATGACATTGGATTGGAAAGATTGTATAGATTGAACATTGGAAGGTTTGTCGTAGCCCCATAATTTTACCCCACTGGAAGAAGTGTTTTATATATCAAGAGTTTGTTTTGTAACGTCATTGGTGGATTTAGATCCAAGAAGTCTGCTTAGCAGCCCGTAATTTTTGTTTAGTTCCTTACTTTTAAGTCTTGGGTAAGGGTTCCGTATTACATGACTAACTAACGTACTGTGTAAAAATGGGTATCTCTGCCTTGTTGACAGTCAGTGGTTGGTTGGGCTGGCCTGCCTTCGTAATGTAAATTGTTACTTGAATAAGTAGTGTTAAGTTTAATGCTCCATTTTTGGCGCCAGGATCCTATGAGTTCAAGATGTTCTTGTAGAGATATGAGCAGCAAGAGGTTGGGAAGATAGGATGGCGGTGTTATCTGCTTAGGTGTAATTAAGTTTTGGGGTTGGATAGGGTATTCGCTCTAATATCATCCACATAAAGCATGCTGCACTGTGCACGCCATTGGTCAGATGGGATTTTAGGATAAGGTAATATGGGGTTGGATGGAACTTTTTAAGTTTATACAGTAATCCCGTGTCTACTTCATCAGTGGATATGAATTTTATTTTCATTTTTTTTTTTTTTTTTTTTCTGTTCTCCTTGTAAGAAGACGTAATATTGTAATCGTGTCAAATTTTCGATATCCAGTTTTCACCGGAAATATCCGTTTTGAGGCCCCCTGAGTCCAAAAAAAGTGGTTTTTAGCAAATGGTCTGTCTGTGAGTGTGTCTGTATGTATATGAACAGCACAGATCAAAAACGAAAAACCGTACAATGTTAAAACTTGATATTCCGTTTAGGTATCACCCATAGGATCTGACAGTACGATATCTGTCAAAATTCCTCAACCGGAAGTACAACTTTACTAGTTACTTTTTTGCAATTTTCTCAAAAATGGCTCAAACTATTCTCTTGAAACTTGTTATATCAACTACACATACAATGTGCTACAACTTCTACTTAAAATATTTCTCCGCAAAAATGCTTTTAAGTTTTGAGGTCCCTTGTGTCCAAAAAAGTGGTTTTTAGCAAATGGTGTGTGTGTCTCGGTGTGTGTGTGTGTGTGTATGTATATATGTGTGTGAACAGCATAGCTCAAAATCGAAAAACCGTAGAAAGTTGAAACTTGATATTCCGTTTAGATATCACCATGAGATCTGACAGTACGTTATCTGTTGAAATTCCTCAACCTACTAGTTGGATTTTTTACTTTTTTGCGATTTTCTCAAAAATGGCTCCGACGATTATCTTTAATCATAGTACATCAACCACACGTACAAACAGCTACAACTTTTATTTGAAACATTTCTCCAGGAAAATGCATTTAAGGGCACTTTTAGGGGAGGGGTGGGGTAACAGTTTCCTCTAAAGTGCTATTTCAGTTTATTAGACAATTCTGTCATCTAAATAAGGTTAATTAGAATTAGATGTGTTGTAGAAATTCCGAGTTTGAAAAAATTCTGATGACCAGAAGTGCGTTTACTTTATCACCTTACTAAATGATTTTTCACTTTTTCCTCGATTTTCTCAAACATGGCTCCGTCGATTTTTTTTGAAACTTCGTATATAAACTACGCATACAAAGATCTACAACTTTTATGTAAAACATTTCTCTGGAAAAATTCATTTAAAGGCACTTTTAAGGGTGAGGCGGGAGGGGTTATATTTTTCTCTAAAGTGCTATCATAGTTGATTACACAATTCTATCATCCAAACAAAATTAATTAGAACTAAATAGATGGACAAAATTCCTAGTTTCAAGAAAATTAGTTAACCGGAAGTGCGTTTTTAACTGAACAGTTTTTTTCAGTTTTGGCTAAATTCATTAAATTTGATACACTAGCTATAAAATTTTTCAATTATAATTTTGAGAACTGGAGTAAAAGAAGGTTGTGTGAGTGTTTCACACGAGATTTTTTTTTTTTTTTTTTTTTTTTACTATTAGGATCGTAAATCTCAGAGCTGCGATCGGAGGAGATTTGAATTGATTAAATTTTCTCTTATCTCAAGATGCTTATTTAAGTATACTTATTGGAATCTCAATACAACTCTACTTAAATTAGTAGACGACTCAGTGGTAATTAAGTTAATAATTTGAATGGTAACTATTCTCAGTTGATTACTTTTGCTGAGTTGATTACTATTGTTGATAATTCAAAATAATATTAAAAGAGAGTGGAGTTAGAAAATTAGGACACTGCTGAGTCGACATGTACCACCCTGGCATAGCAGCTAGTAATTGAAGTCATTCTGGTGAGTGTCGCCGTGGAGTGAAGGGTGATCCTGCACCTGTGGCTGATCCGCGGTAAGTCCTAGCGCAGTAAAGTATTTTAAGGGTAGATGTGCGTTTGGTATGCCGCTTCCCCGGCCTGTGTTCGACCTCATAATCGAACTCCATCAGTCTCAGCGCCCAGCGGGTAAGCCGGGATGAAGGGTCCTTCAGGTTCAGCAACCATCGTAGGGGCGCATGATCCGTGACTAAGGTGAACCGACGCCCGTACAAATAGCACCTGAACTGGGCGGTCGCCCAAACCACCGCGAGCAGCTTCCCTCTCGATTGTGGCGTATCTCGTCTCGGCGCGGTTGAGCTGCCGGCTTGCATAGGCGATAGGTCTCTCTTGGCCGTTCCGCTTCTGTGACAACACCGCCCCCTCGGCGACGCCAGAGGCGTCGGTAGCCAGGATGAACGGCTCTCGAAAGTCCGGATAGACGAGTACGGAATTTGAACACAGCCATTGCTTGAGGGAGGCAAACGCGGCCTCCTGACCTGGTCCCCAAGTATATGGCTCATCCTTCTTGGTCAGTCTCGTCAGTGGCGCCGCCACGGCCGCAAAATTTTCAATAAACCTCCGGTAGTAGCCCACCAAGCCCAGGAACGCGCGCACCTGCCCTGCGTGCTGCGGCACGGGATACTGGTGGATCGCTTCCACCTTCGCCGGGTCAGGTTTTACCCCATCACCCGTGACTAGATGTCCCAGATAGCTTACTTCCGACTGCGCGAATCTGCACTTAGCCAGACGGACCTTCAGGTTGGCGCGGGCGAAAATCCCCAGAACACGGTCCAGCCGAGCAGCGTGCTCCGGTATTGTCTGACTGAAGATGATGACGTCATCCAAATAGACAAAGCACTCCACCCCCTTTACCTCCGCCAGCAGGCGGTCCATTAGCCTTTGAAATGTAGCCGGCGCCCCGCACAAACCGAAAGCCATCCGGCGGTACTCAAAATGTCCTTCCGAAGTAGTGAACGCCGTCTTGTGCGCATCCGCGGGGTGAATAGAAATTTGATGGTACCCGCTAGCCAAGTCTAGGGTTGTGAAATACACGCTCCTTCCTAGCCCTTCTAAGGTCTCCTGTATCAGGGGCAGGGGATACGAATCCGCTGCTGTCACGGCGTTAAGGCCTCTGAAGTCGGTACAGAACCGCCATTGCTCGCCCTCTCCCGCTACCAACTTCTTTTTCACCAGTACCACAGGTGCAGGATCACCCTTCACTCCACGGCGACACTCACCAGAATGACTTCAATTACTAGCTGCTATGCCAGGGTGGTACATGTCGACTCAGCAGTGTCCTAATTTTCTAACTCCACTCTCTTTTAATATTATTTTGAATTATTCTAATACAAACAAACATATTTTATATAACTGCGCGCCTCTTACATTACTCCCCCTTTTCACAAAGTGAAGCTCCATGAGCTTCACTTTGCGGACCATTCAATATTTCGCAGCTGCAGCCTTCACCGGTTAGAACGCATATCGCAAGTGTGCCTCTGCTGGATCTAGATTCTTCCTCACTCCTCTAGCCATGGATAAGGCGGTTATTGCCTTCCAAATGACGGCAACTAGTATGTTCAGGGAATTGTCAGGTTGTTATTGCCAGGGTGGTACATGTCGACTCAGCAGTGTCCTAATTTTCTAACTCCACTCTCTTTTAATATTATTTTGAATTATTCTAATACAAACATATTTTATATAACTGTGCGCCTCTTACAACTTTAATGAACCTTTTGCTATAATGTGAAAATGTGTTTCCCACAAATAAACTACTATACATGTCTTATATTGCGCTTTTACATATAATCTTAGAAAACTAATTTATCAAAATAATTTTATAATTCCATAATTTAATAATTCCAAGTATAAGAAAATCTGCCACAGTAAGAGAAAATAATAATAATAATAATATGGCTGTATCACATCAATATTTTTGTTTTATCAATACTAAAAACGGACCAATAAGCAATAAATGATTTCACTTTCTACTGAGGCAAAACGTGACTTTTAGGTTATTTTCAAGAGATTGTTATGTTAAAGGGTTTCGTATATTTCCAGCTACACGCTATTGTCTCATTTTATAAATGTGGGAAAAGTAGTGAAAATGATGTAGAAATATTGTATTTTTATATTATTTTTCTCTCACTCCTAGTAAGAGAAAGTATTGTGATTATGTCAAATTTTAAATATCTAATTTTAAAACGGAAATACACGTTTCTGAGGTCCCTTGAGTCAGAATTTTGTTTTGTTTTGTTATTTAGGAATTGGTCTGCGATTTTTTTCTTACCATCAATAGCGCTGCTGATGGGAGTTTTTATTAATATAAAAATCACATAACATGTATCACCATTTATTTTCGATTTATTGAATATAAAATCAAATTAAAATATGCCCATTTCAATAGAATTTATGAATATATTAAATGATGGTAAAATTTATTTCATTATAAGTAAGGATATTGTAATCGACAAGCTGTTTCCTGTCGAAATGGATTTATCTTAATAGACAGATAAAATTACAAATATATTATCTAGCAGAATAAAAGATCTTATTTTAATATTTTTCCCTGAAGCGTCAGTATACATAATGGTTGAAATCTTATATAATATTGACTCCAAGGGATCTTCACCTTCATAGTAACGCTTAAATTAATGATGGCGAATTTCATTGTAAAACTGGACAAGCGAAAAGATATTCTGTACTTGATGAGAATTGTATATGTAGCACAGATCCACACAATTTAACAAATACACACTTCCCTTCCAGTAGAACTTCTGGAATCAACACTCCTTTAGCAGCAGTATCGAGACGCCACTATTGAACCTCCAAGAGCACGTAAACTACGCATACCACCTCTCGCATAGCCACTACAATGTATTGGGGAATGAGCTTCAATATGGACACCCAATCTCACGTAAAAAACTCCTACCTACAAATAAACAAAAAACTGAATAAAAAGTGGACCATCTGAAGCCTTAAACGACAATCTCTAAATAAAATTTAAAATAAAGATCAGTCCGCAACATCAAGTTCAAGGAGTCAATAAGTATGAAAATCAATCATGACATGTTTAACAAGCTTAGGCTACACTATCCAATCTACCGTTAGAACAAGCATAGTCTATCTAGCCACATTACTTTTCAAACGACTCAAAAACGGCCAACGGTACCGCACCGTTTTACTATCACCACGTGACCAACATCATCACTCGTCGCTCGATCAATCAACCCTTTATAAACTCTTCTCTCCCCATTAAAGTCTGAGTAAAGTGTCAGTTTGTGTGTGGGTGTGTTAATCATTTCACCATTCACCATCAAAGCCTGCTACCATTACATTATCTTTAAAACTTAAATAGTATTCAACCCCATTATTATAGCAATTTATGTAAGATTAGATTTTTGAAAAGTAGGAGTTATTGGGCTTCACGAATAAACTACTTAATTATGGTTGGGCGTAGCATTTCCACTTTATAACAAATTTCCAATTTCAGGGAGTACTGCTAAATTAACACTTAGATTTTAATATTTTCGGGTATAAATTTGATCTCCCCCTAATTATTGCAGACTTTAATTATATATATATATATATACATCCTCCCTTCATCGCTGGAATAAATAGAAATTCTTTTATTGCAATTAAAAGATATTCTACCTTCCTAACTGTACTCGTCTCTGTTTATCTAACCTTCAAAAAACTCAGCCTTAAGATGAATTTAAAAATTTAAATTTTAAAGTTAAAATTCAAAATCTAAAGATTTTTTTATTTATAATAATTCGAATTATTATAATTTTTTTTCCTCCCTCAGTTACAACTTAATGGTTCCATTCTAATACTGTGAAAAATAAGTATGTTATTTTATATTTCATATTTGTTAATTAATGTGAAGATGGTTAATGAAATATTCATCATATGAAAATATCATTTACTCATTTAAAAATAAATTGTGATGTGAAACGCACATACGTCTTTTTCTACAAGAATTCTTACAGTTCTAATTTACTAATATTCTTTGTGAATGATTATCTTGCAATCTTTTAATATAAAATACTGATGTTATTTAATTGAAAAATCAGACATATTACTGGATCTGAAAAAATAAATAAAATAAAAGTGATAGGTACTTTATAATAGATTCTATGAGGGTTGGCTAGCAAGCCTACGCCAAGCAGCCCTCTTTATTATCGCAGGTCAATAAATTAGACTATCCTCTCAATCCTGTCTGTTAAAATGTACTTAGAAACCTGGTCTGTTTAATTAGACTTAAGAGTCTGATCTATTTAAATAGACTTCATAGCCTGGGTAAAGGCTCCTTTATAAAACCCTGAAGGTCTGAAGTTAGGAATTTTCCTTCCTAAAGAGGCAAAGTCTCAGCAACCCAAGATCCTCAGATTAATACAGCAAGTGCAGTTTCTTCTTCCTCCTAGCAATTGTAGATTGTTGGAGGGGATTCACTATGACCTGAAAGATCTATTGTGCCCTCCGGAGCCCTCTCCAATGCACAGCCGGCCGCCAAGCAGCATTTTCTATCTACAGACAACACTGCCGATCACCAGACAGTGAGTTGTAGAGGCTCCTAGAAGAAAAAATCCAAGGGCAGCATGCTGGACTCGAACCCGGGATCCCCGCATTGCTAGTCCAGCGCACTACCACTGAGCTAATCCCTTCCTTCTCCCTTGGCTTTCTCCAATTGACCCTAGTTTTTGCACTGTGTTTGTCCTTGTCTGTAAAGTGTAGAGTGTGTATAGTTTAAGTGCATCGTGTACTGTGCAGATGAAGTGCATGGAATAACTTAGTTGTGGTAACCCGTGGGGTCGCTACTCCCCAAGTAACTGCATGCAACAGATACCCCTTGCGGACATTCCTCCTAACAAAATCTCTGTCTTTCCGAACATGGAGAACCATCAGACAGTAAGTACAGAAAATGCAAATTTTGAGATTTCATCAAAAGAATCTTTAATTATGGCAACTTTACGATAGAATTTACAGACTTTTTCAAGTCTTTATTTGCAAAATATAATAAAAAGGAAAATAATGATAAATAAACCAATGGTGCAACAGCCAATAAAGGGCCAAAAAGGTTGCCAGATGGCCATTTGCATTGGAGGATGCTTGGTAAACACGCCGCGATTCCTTCGCCGTTTTAGTTCCAGCCTTCGCTACCTAGGTGCGCTACCAACTGTAGTTTCTCATTTCTTCCCACAATGCTGGGTTAATACCAACTTTGACCTCATAGAAATCGAACCTTGAATTCTCGCACCAAATGCGAGTGTACTAACCAGTCGAACAACGTTTGAGGACGAAAAAGAAATACAAAAATTTGAAATATTAACTTCATTGGCTACTGCATGCAACAATTAGGTGTGAGAATTCAAAGGTTCCTATGAAGGGCAAGTTGGTATTAACCCAGCATCTTGGGAAAAAGTGGTGAACTACAATTAGTAAGGAACCTTGCTAGTGAAAATCAGAACTAAAATGGCGGCGGAAATGGCGGCGTGCTGACCACACCCCCTCCAAATAAAAATTGCCATTTAGTTATCCTTGATCCATAATGGGCTATTGCCAAAGATAGAGCCAGGTAAATAAAATAAAATATGATCATAAAAAAAATCCTACAAAAGTGATGTTAAATTTTTGAAGGTGCAAATGAAAAATTAATTAAACTTCTCAAAAGTTGAAAACTTAACGAAAAGAGAAAAAAAATAAATAAAAATAAAAGTATAAAAATTGTTTTATAACATGTGAGACTGACTGACATACTATAGTGTAAAGCTGAAAGGTTGAATTTAATTAAGATTGTGGGTGAAAGGTGAATGATAAGGGTATTTTGTGAATATGAGAAATTTCAAGTCTGGCTAGAATATAAGAGAAATCTAGAAGGCTATGGTTGGTGTAGACCAGTGTAAATTCGAGACGCTATTTTGTCATTTCGGAAATTAATTGCAAATTTCTATTTTTCTGATCTAGGTATATCATTTCTAATATTTTCTTTTCTGCTATTTTTTCTCCCCCTTTTTTAATATAAAAATATGCTTGACGTGCCGCGCCTCTAACCGCCCATCGAGGCGCCCGTATCCTAGCGCCTAGAAGTTGCTGGAAAACTTGCCCATAGGCTCCGAATGTATGATCCTTGACTCAAATACTCTTAGGTACCCCGGAGGGCATTGACCCGTCAGTATACCATACAATGGCGCTGTAATGTGATAACAAGAAGGAGTGATAACAGAAATATATAATTCTTAATTATAAAAATTATAACTAGTGGTGCCAGCCAGTCGCGGTCAGTGCACGGTCAAAGGACCGCCCGCCAAAGACACACCGCTTTCACAAGGGTCAACAAATCACTCAAAAGACCGATTACCTGGCTACAGTCCTTTGATAACTACCATCACCTGTCGCCACACCTGTTCACCGACCTATTCAAGACCTAGGTGAGATGTTTGAGTGTGACACACGGTAAGAGATGTTTGAGTGTGACCCGTAATTACAAGACTTGTCAATGTGTGGTGATGGCAATATAAGGTCTTTCTACAGGAAGTGGGAGGATTATTCTTCAGTATTTCATCAGCGTAACATCAAGATTCTACCAGTGACATAATTCATACATCGGAGCGCGTCCCTATCTAAGTATTTAAACATATATTATTTATCAATTATTATAGTTGGTGCATTCTAGTTACAATTTAAATCATTTTAAATTAATTGTAGTTTATCTTTTCAAACGTTTAAATTATTGTTAAAATATATATCTATTTTCGTAAATTAGTAATTCATATTCCGACTAATAACTCTCTAAAAATCTCTAACTAACTCCCAACTATTCATCACATCATCACACCTCTCCAAGACATCTGAACCCATTACAGCACGCTCTTTAATACTAAACACAGCGAATCCACAGCTCTACTCTCTTTACACAAAATCAGGCTAGTTAGAGTTGAATAATATAACTTACTTTTCTTCACTAGTGTGAAAAAGTAATGACAGCTTTATACTTTTTGATATTTGTAATTAAAGGTATAATAACTTCCTCTCTTTTAATTTAATAATTATCATCACATTATTATACTGTTGCAAAAAAAAAATAAATAAATTAATGTTATTCAATTGTTTAAAGAAAAATTAGTTACCCGATGGTACCAATTTATACGTACAATTGATTTTTCTGTTTTTCACTCTTTTATCAGCAACTTTTGATATATTTTGAGTTATGGCGGCAGTTTAGTAGGTACCTTGAAAATATTAGGTCAATTAACCTATGCACTGTTTCATAATTACATAGTTAGTCACTGTTCTGGGCTTATTAAAACTGAAATCATATCATTGCAGAAGAAAATCATTTAATTTTCATTGACCAAAATTGAGGCCAACTTTAATACAATAACAAACTAATAAACAACCAATAAAAAGCCATTTCCTTTACTGTTTTTAAGTGATAAGAAGGAAAAGTATGGAGAAAAACGCTTAAAAAATAAGAAACTTTGTTTTTAAACTTAATTTCAAACTGTTACACATAAAAGACGAAAGAAAAACATTGTACTAATGCTGGCCAGTTGTCCTTGCAACCCCCTACGTATATATATTACTTGGGATGTTCCAAATAAAGTTTAAAGAAATAAAAAAAAACAAAAAACTTAGCGCAAGGACAACATCTTGGCCACTAAAGAAACAATAATTTTCTATTTAAAAACAGTACACTGCGTTATGAAGAACTTCCAAAGAAAGAGACAGAGCCATTAGTGGGAGTGAATATCCCTTATACTTTAAGTAGTATATTTATATAGCAATGAATTTCGAAGTTCTCACTTAACTTCCCCACCCAACGCATTTGAACTTTTTTTTTTTTAACTTTTAACTTTTATTTATTACTCTTTAAAAAAACCAAAAAAGTTTTTATAATTGTGATTTTTTTTTTTTCTTATTTTACTTTATTTCTTAACTTTCTGAACTTTAATTAATTTATAGTAATAATACAGCCTTTAACTTCAAAAATAAATTTCTATCTTTTAAAACAAAACATGAAATAAAATACAGTATACAGGTTCAGTAAAAGATCAGGGGTTTATGGAAGGGATTAGCTCATTGGGCTTCCATGCGGAGGTTCCGGATTAGAGTTCAGCATTGCTGCCCTTAAATTTTCTCTTCTTAGGTGTTTTCCTGCCGCACTATCCACTAAGGAGCAGTGTTCGGAGGCCAGCAGTGCAGTGAGAAGGCGCCCGGGGTCCAAAACACATCATTCAGGTCGCAGTTCATTATCCTTTATTACATCCCAATTTATATAAATTATAATCTAATAGAACCACTTAAAAGTTACTGTTTTTCTCAAAGAATGGGATCAATGGATATAATAAAGTAATTATAGAAACTGAACTATTACAACATTATTTGGAATACCATACTTTATTTTGTATTAAGACACTTTAACAGAATTTACCCCAAATAACATGTGAGTGATAGGAATATTTAAAATAACAATTTTTACAATACACAAAATTATCATAAGACAAAGTTAATCTGATCTCTTTTCACATACGGGGTTTCTACTACTACTACTCTCTCTTTACTTACACGCATAGAATTACATCCATTGCGCATGTCCACTGGAGTGGGGACATCCACTCGTACATCCAAACTATTTCTCTTAAAAGTATTATTCTTTCAAACCGTAACACCTTAAATTTCTACCCCTTTTCAACTTCATTTGTATTAAGATATTCTGTCCATTTAATTAACATTTTGTAAAGTTTTCAGATTTGATATTATTTATTCTAAGAATACCTTTAAATATTGTCAATGCTTTTTTGACATATTAACAATGACGTTTCTATAAACCTAAGGACAAGAAACAAGAGTCCTTGTATTAGGGGATTATGCAAAACAAGTCTTCGCGGTTTAGATCGCGTCAGTTGGTTTCTTGTAAGCAATCACTCATATTGCAATAGGCTTTCTCAAGGTAGTGTTGACTTGAGTGCATCTTCAAAAATGGAAAGAAACAGAATGTTCTAGCTGTAATACAAACAGAAAAGGGGCGGGCCTGACTTCACCTACATCTTGTACATAAATGGCTCTCGGTAGTGGGCGGAGGTTAATATTTCATCCCATGACTGTTATTGGCTGCTAGGTGGTGTCTACGTCTCCACTCCCATTGCCATTTTGCCACAGTTGTAGCCATGTTTGGCTTTGAAAACCTGTTAATTATTATTATTTTTTTTTTTTACTACTTTTACTCTCCTTATCTCTATTTTCAATTTCTTTCCATGTTGGAACCCTAATTCTAGTTTCATCCAACCAAAACTATTAAAATTGGAAAGTTCATCAGACGTCAACGTGCCATATGATTCATAAAAGAGGGGGCAACTAATAGCAACCCAGTAATACGAAGTATTAATTTTACTTCCTATATATTTAAATTAAGATTGCAGTAAAATGATTTGTAACTATTGTATGATCCGTTTTTTTAACGAATTTAAATTAGGTAAAAGTTAATGAAATTAAAAAAGAGAACATTTTGTGTATACTTAAATGAAAAAAAAAATATTCTTTTAGGTTTCCTCGGCCATTTTCATAAAAAACGCTTAAGTTTACGGGTTGAGACCGAGTGTTTCTAGCAAACCAATGAAGCGTTCTCAACCTGGAAAATTTGAGGTTTTTTTTTTTTTTTTTTTAAATAAAAAAATTCGTTCAAGAAGGCAAGATTTCTTTAAAATCAGGTATTTTATCCGTCATACCATATGTATATTGATGTATATTGCCAGGTTTCGGATTTTCATCCATCTTCAGAGCAAATTCACCTAGTTCGTGTAGAGAGTTCACCTCAACGAAATGTTTCTGTACACTCACACTTGTTGGTTGTATGTATGTGGGAAGGTCCATAAGGTTATGTTACTAAATGTGTGTGTTTCATGACAAAGTGAAATTATTATAAATTATGATTAGACATTAGAATATAGTGTATAATAAATAGCATGTTTTGAAGAATACTTTATAACTAAATTTTACTAGTGTTGTTAAGCATGCTCAGTGTTTTATCAAGTCATTTTTATTAGGAGAGGGGGAAGGCGAGAAGTTATTTCAGGAGTAAACTGTACTAATAAGAATAGATAAATTTTAAAGAAAGGCAATGCAAAGTTTATGAACAGTCAAAAGTTTATGTACAAGTAATAAATAAATGTGAAATACAAGCAGGGTTAATACAAGAAAATATGTAAGTAAATTGATATGTAAGAAGGTTGGCAGCAAACGGCAAATTGGAGATGATATTAAAATAAATAATAGAGGAAAACCAAATAATGTATGCGTTATTATTTATCATGCTTATTTTAAATGGTATTAATTTATGTTTAAATTACATTAAGAATATGTTGAAAATGATATGGTGGTATTTGTATGAAGGTAATTTATTTTAAGTGGTATTTTTAAAAGAAGATTTTAAAATTTCTCCTTAAAAGTTACCGTTGACAAACCTATACAGAACAAACCCTCACCCCCCCCCCAAAAAAACAATTTTCCCGGCAGTATAGGAAGTTTAAAGAAAATCATTGGAGCTAAAAAACCGCACTTTACGTGAGGTTGCACTTTTGCATGAAACTTTCTGTTGATGGATTTTGCTTGAAATCTTCGTGTCAGATGCGAATCAGTTGGTCCGTAGACGGAATATCAAATTTCAACTTCCTGCGACTTTTCATTTTTCAGATATTTTGTTTACACTCACAGACTGTTTGGTAAAAAAAATTTTTTCATACTCAGACATACTCAAAATGTGAATTTCTGGTGACTGCACATTTTCGAAATTTTCGATAATTTTTACCAAAATATCTGTATGTGTTTCCTGTGAAAACCTAATTTTTAAAATGATTCAAGAAAATCGAAAAAAAAAAATGAAAATGAATACTTTCTTTAAATAACGTTGGCCTTTTCCTGGTGGCGGGGGGGGGGGGTAATACATTTTGCCAAATTTGACAAATGGTTTCATTTTGAAAGAGATCGGTCGGTTGATATTGAAGAAGAAGCTACGGGTCAGCGGTTGGGTTTTGCTGAATCTGTTTTTATTTATTTATTTTTCCTGTCAAGTTTAGACTGACTATTTTGTACTTGTGCCTCAATACTTCGTTTTGACAAGAAGAAAGAGTGAAAAGTGGGCACTCTGGAACCTAGTTCTTATCCCCCAAACTAGTACACACTCTTTTGCAGTGACAGTGACAAGTGTTCTATAGTTTTTTGACTATTCCCCTGTTGCCCACATACGTAAATGGAAATGTGTTAGCCATTTCTTCGGTAACCTTGGTGATTGATCCTGCTGATATCCCAACGTAACAACAAAAACAACATTACAGAGACACTCTTCAAAACACACACGCGCACACACATACGCACACACACACAAAAACATACAAAATAAATTTATAACTAAAAATTATAATTCTATCTATAGTTAGTTATAAACCAAACAGTGACAAGGATAATAAAATTTATTAAAGTATTATATTGTTAATCTAAATGAAATAATATTATTGTATATACCAGGGGCGCCTTCTCGGGTTTTCCAATTCGTTCAGACAGCACAAAATTTAAAATTTTCACTATTATTTTAGAGTAATGTATTATATGGGTGAGCGTAACAATTATACGTCCGAATATAATTTATTAATTAGAAAAGTTTGCTGATTAACAAGAGTCTTTTCACTTGGTTAGGGTTAAAGAACGGTATTGTCACTATTATGATAATAGAAATGTTATTAATAATGTTCAACAACAAAAGCAAGTAAAATACATGATATAAAAAAAACATAATATATATAACATAACCTAACATGAATAGTAAAGTTACGAATGCTTGTAGTGATATCGTGGGAATTACATATTTTGTCGTTTATTTGAATATTATTGTCGCTATATTTTATTCTAGTTTCCTCTTGACACTACATGATTGTCGCTTAATTGAATATTTTTTTTTTATGTCATGCCTTATTCCAAATTTGTCCTTCATAAAACTTATTTTATTTGGCTTATTTAACTTATTTTTAAATTAATATAAAATATAATTGGAATCATAAAAAAAAAATTAATCAATGGCTTGCTAGATTCTGCGCATTCTATTTTTTTTTTTTTTTTTTTTTTTTTTATCAAGACACACTATAGGGCGTACCTGAGCTCGCGCTCATCCCAGCCCGCAAACTATTCATCTATCGCAATCGACTTTACTATAAACAGAACTGTTTCTATATATACATAATCACTAAATAAACGAGGGAAGGGCACTCAAAAGTGCACATAAGCGAACATAACAACTAACGCATCCTAGACTAACTACAATATAACCTACCACACATACAAACCTCACACAGTCAATAAATACAGTCATACCTACACATCCATACAAGACTAACCAAAGGAACCTCTCAGTACTCGATATTCCTGAGAGGTCATCTAAAATTCTATAGCTACCCGAATCTAACGCACACAGACTACAGATAAGCAATAAATTACTATCACACAAAACATTTACTCCGCCTACCCAAGGGAAAGACCCCAGGATATACGCCGCGACAGAGCAGATTCCGCAAACATTTTGAAGGCATTATATGCCGTCTCATTTTCAAGAAGCAAGGGCAGAGTGTCATTGTTAAGATTAACATGAAAACCAATTCCTCGCCACAAGTTTGTGTGGAGATCTTCATAAAGCTCACAGTCTAAGACTATGTGTTCAGCGGTCTCCTCTTCGCCACAGCGACATCGACCCTCACTCACTAGCCCCATTCTAAACCACTTGTCATTTATCTGCCCATGCCCGGTTACAAGTCTGGAGACAGCATATGAAAAATCCGTTGGGACTATTCTATGACCAGCCGTCGCGTCCGGAAGATACCTATAGGTTGTCCTTCCCTTCGCAGAACTCGCCCAGCGGGCTTTCCACATGTCCAAAAGATCCTGTTCTATTTTTGCTATCCTACTATTTCTCAGCCAAATCATGTAATCATTGCTAACGTCCACCTCTGGGAAAGGTTCCACAGTTATTCCAGCCAGGCTCACCGTTTCACCTTTTCTCAAGAAATATTTTAAGGCCGCCTGAATAATCTCTAAGTCCAGGGGAAGACAACCTGTCAGAACTTGCAAAGCCTCGGTTGACACCCTCTGCGCATTCTATTTAGAAGATGGTAGATTGTTGTAGGGGATTATTGCACTACGAACTGAAAGATCTATCGTGCCCCCAGAGCCTTCTCCAATGCAAAGCCGGCCTCCAAGCAGCGTTCTCTAGCTGCACACAACACTGCCCATCACCGGACAGTGAGTTGTAGAGGTTTCTAGGAAGAAAAAAATCTAAGGGCACCCGGGACCTCCGCGTTGCTATCACTGTGCTAATCCCTTCCTTCTCTCTTGGTTTTCGCGAATCAACTAGGGACGGAGAACCTAGTTTGTGTACTGTGTTTGTCCTTGTCTGTAAAGTGTAGGGTGTATGTAGTTCAAGAATGTTGTGTATTGTTCTGATGAAGTGTATGGAGTACTCAGCTGTGGTAACCCGAGTAGACGCTACTCCCCAAGTAACTGCATGCAACATATATCCGTTGCGGGCACATTTAGAAGATACTTTTCTAAGAAGTTTAGCCATACAAACAAGAAACAGCGCGCGTCAATTAAAATAGTATTATTTCTTGGTTTATACAAACAAACAAACAAAAATCTAGTTAAAAATTCAAAACTTGAACTTAGGGCGTTGCTGGATTGTTTACTTGGGTCACTTATAGGTTTCCAACCAGTGTTCTAAAATTGACTTTATAATAGTAACACTGAAATTCCCTTTAGTAAAATCTAAGCAAAAAAAAAATACCAGTAACCTACTAATAAAAGTAATAAAATGAAAAGGAAAACTGTTTCAAAGTAATTAATATTAATGAAAGTTCAAAATGTAATTTTAGAAAAGGAATAATATATTCCTAATATCAGGGGTAAGGGCCCTCATTCACTAATACGCACAAGTGAACGACATTAAAGTAAAAAGATCTAATTTCGGTAGCACCATTTGTTAGTGAAAGGGATACTTAAATCTTTAGTGTATGAATTAAGGAAAGGAAAACTAAACGGGGAGTTTTGTAGAGAAATCCAAAACTCCAAGAAAAGCCGACTGTTCGACATGGCTGACTGCGTCACTAAGACCACAGTTTGTTTAGCAAAAGAGTGAGAGAGAATGAGATCGTGGACATTTCCGTCCAATACTTACTTATATTGCATGGATTTTCTCTTTGACTTGATGTCAGTTTTCCTTTAAATTAAAACATATATATAAGCTAGTAATTTATTAAAGTTAATTACAAACTTCATAAAAGAAATTATTTATTTTAATTTGATTGTTTATTAAAGTTATTATAAATTTATATTACTATAATGAATTTTCTATAATTTCTTAGATAGTAAAACATTACATTTTATTCTAATTAATAATTTCTTAGGGTGGACATGTTCATTCTCGAATGTAATTCCAAATTTTATTGTTAGTAAACTGCAGAATATATTATCCCTTATATTTATTTGTTTGTTTTTATTGATAATTAGAAAAAAAATGATGATTTCATTATTAGTTCTTAGTAATTTTCTGATTGGAAATTATAAATAAAGGTATTAACCTATGTAAATGTGTGTGAGAGAGAGAAAGAAAAAAAACAAATAAAATTTATCATTAACAAAATATCTGGTGTTAAAACACTCACACAACTTTCTCTTACTCCAGTTTTCAAAATTGTAATTGACAAATTTTATAGTTAGTGTACCAAATTAAATGAAATTCCTCGGAATTCGTCGAAAAATGTTTATTAAACTTCCGGTTTATTAATTTTCTTGGCCATCTTTTTATTTCTAATTAATTATATGTGGATGGTAGAATTGTATAATCAATAATTATGATATCACTTTATAGAAAAACATAACCCAACCCCTCCCCCAAAAACCCTCTTAAATGACTTCAGCAGGAGAAATGTTTCAGATAAAAGTTGTAGCTCTTTATATATGTAGTTCACATTACTAGTTTAAAGACAAATCGTTGGAACCGTTTTTGAGAAAATACCAGGAAACTGAAAAATACATTTCAGAAAAAACATTTTTCAAACTCAGAATTTCAACAACATATTTAATTATAATTAATATTATTTAGAAGACAGAATGTTATAATAATGTAAGGTAACACTTTAGAGAATGAACCATCCACTCGCTTCCCTAAAAGTGCCCTTAAATGCATTTTCCCGGAGAAATGTTTCAAATAGAAATTGTAGAACTTTATATGTGTAATTGATATTACAAGTTTCAAGAAATCGTCGGAGCCACTTTTTATGAAAAAGAGTGATTTGCAGGAAAGTGAAAAAAAAACCATTCAGTAAAGTGGTACTTCCGGTTGAGGAATTTTGACAGATGACCCACTGTCGGATCCCATGGTGATAACTAAACGGAATATCAATTGTGGGCTTTCTACGATTATTTGTTTTTGAGCTATGCTGTTCAAATACACACACAAAGACCATTTTCTAAAAACCACTTTTTTGGAATCAGAGATCTCAAAATGGACAATTCCGGTGAAAACTCGTTATCTAAAATTTGGCGCGATTACAATACTACCTCTTACTAGGAGTAAAGAAAACAAAATGCTTAATTGATAGTGTATTTTCAATATATATTTTTTGTTTAAATAATTTCTATTTAATGTTGCAGTGTTCCTGTTACGCCACTGCAGTTTCAATCTCTGATGAGTGGGGTAATATAATGTTTGGTTATAAAATTGAAGAAACGATTCAAGACAAAGTAAACATCGATAGAAATTATGTAAGCAAAACCAATAAATAGGATTTTATATACTCGTATGTCTTCAAATTTTAGCATTGTTCACAATCATAAAAACATTTTAAATAAACTAGTAATAAGATGCTATTGTAAAGGGATCCAAAGCAGAAAGAGAGAGAGAGAGAGAGAGAGAGAGAGAGAGAGAGAGAGACAAAATTGAGAATCTCATTCGCTACTTAGACCAGACTAGAACAGTTTATACAGAAGTTACAACGCGTCAGCAACCAACTACTACCCTTCTCATCACTCTGTCTAAATCACTAATTTCTATTTACACGTCTCTATTTTATTATACAATGTTCAGCATTCATTCTAGTTTATTTCTCAAAAACCATTCCTCACTAATTTCTCTTCTTCTAAAACCTCTTATAACTATCGTAAAATTCGGACATCATAATATTATTAACTTATAAAACAAAAATCTGGTATGAAATTCTTATAAATTTTTGTAATCGTGGGAAAATGATGATAATGTAATAGTGAATGACAAGCAGGCACACACAGACAGGCGCGGTAGCCATGGCCGGAGATACTTCTTGAGCTCATAAGAGACCGTTAAAGACATCTTGGCTTGTCCAGATTCTTCATGCTGCTGCTGAAATATAGATTGTTCTTGATTAGTTTTATACTTCTTGCTTCCTGTTCATACTTTTCAAACCTATTTTAGATGCCACAATTGGCTTCTTATTTTTATACACAAAATCCTTGGGGATGTTTGGCAGAATTTGTTGATTATTGTGGTAGCCAAGTCGCTGACATGTGACTTGCACAGCATATAATAACCGTGACTTTGTCCTGTGGTTGTGATAACAAGTTTGATTTTCGATGGCGCTGTTGATTGGTGTGAAATGGAAATACTATGTCCACCATACTTTCTTTTAGTTAAATTCTTATGATTATAATTTTAAATGTTCAACATTTTGTGTCTAAATGTTTTATATTCACTAAATATGCATGTGCCATTAACATTTTATCGATTGATTGGGGGGGGGATACGTATTTTTTATTGAACCACAGTTTGTAGGAGAGCCTCACATCGCAGCACCCGCAATAAAATAAATTTTCCCAAGCAAATGTCTCAAATAAATGTTTTTATATATAAAAATTTATAGGAGGACGACATGTCGGGATAATGCTTATTTAACCATTCAGTTACTTGGAATACTATCTTGTTGGTGCCACATCTGTTGCCGCATCTGGCGTGGAGTGACTTCTAACATATAAAGCCTTTCAACTAAGAAAACCACATATACTTCCAAATTTACTCTACTACATAAGAATTTCATTCCAAGGAATAGAAAATAGGAAAGCGTGTAACATATACTTCAGTATTTAATCTACTGTATAAGTATATACAGGGAGTTTTGTAACAAATATAAACAAATCTTGTAAACTCGTTGGGGAATTCATTTTAAGTAAAAAAAAAAATTTACAGATCATAGGAAGAACTATTTCAATCAATTTTTTTTTCTTATTTACTTATTTTTTCTTAATCAATATTTATTTCCTTATCACACCAATCCACAGCGACGGTTATTATGTACTGTGCAAGTGGCATGTCCTAAGCCATCCCAGCAACTGGCTGCGAGAATAATCAACAAATCTGCCTAACATTCCCAAGGATCATGGGTAAAAAACAAAACTATTTCAAACAGGACTACAACAGATTAATGTTTGGTTTATAAAAACATACATTTAAAACTATTTACCTATAAATATCAAAATAAAATCCTAAATAATTATTAGTGCTTATCATAAAAATTGCTTAAAATGTGCTCCTTGAGATCATATATAAGCTTGACAATTGCGTATTTTAGAATCATAAACACATTATTGTTGCAAATTTTAATGGCAGCATCCATTAATCTTTCGAATAATTATTCGCGTCTATTTATTTCAACCATGTATCAAAGAATCATTAGGTGATCCCAAAAGAAAAAAATCAAGGAGATTTAATTGGGTGACCACCTTGGAAGCTGAGCAATATTTTCCACTCTATCCACCTGTAGGTTTAATGCCTATTTAAACACTAAGTAATTTTCCTTCTACAATGGTATGGAACACTGAGTACATCTTGTTCTTATCACATGTGTGGTAGTGGAGTGTATTCTAACATATATGATGAAATCTTTCATCTAGGTAAATCACATATTCTTCAGAATTTGTAAGAATCTTTATTTCACGTAACTGAATGTTGAATATACTAGACCAGGTCATAAAGTGATGATGAAATCGTGAGTATTGCACGGCATGTAGTTTCTGTGGTATCATGAAAGTTATGTCAGTTATTAATACCATTTCTCGAAACTAGAATAGAATAAAAGCGGGGGGGAACAGGCTTCATTCCATTGCGACCTACAAATCGTGGTCTATTGTGGATCCCCTAAAATTATAGCACATCCTCCAGCTTCACCCTCCTAATCAAGCCTAGCAAAGCTGAGAGCTGCTCCGTCATGATAGCTTCAGGATTGCCTGTCCCCAATTGAAGAAACCTTGTCCTCGCCAGGCCGGCGCACTCGCAGAGGATATGCACCGGGGTCTCTTCTTCAGAAACGGCACAACGCGCTATCTGCAAGTTGTAGTAGTGCATGAGTCTATTCAGCCTAAGATGCCCGGTTAGTTGACCCACTATTAGCCTTATATCCCTTCGGCTAGGGCTCAGTAGATCCTTGGTGAATTGAGGCAAATGTCTCATGATAAAGAGTTTTGCCTACCTCTGTCCTGGTGTTCTCTCTCACCAAAGCAAACGCTGTTCTTTTATCCAACCTTTGATAGAAGTTGGAATTAGGCTCCTGGACAAGCTGCAGAACGGTTTGGGGCCTATGAAGGTGTAATGACATGGAAAGTCATACCAATGTCAAAGTGGTTCCAGCCTGCTGCTATCTTAACAAAGGATGGCAGTAATAAAAGAGCAATTTATAATCAGCGACCTAGCAGGCCGCCATCTTCAAGACAATGCCGGCCAAACAAAAGTTGTAGTTCTTTATACGTGTAAATGATGTAACTTGTTTCAAGGAAATCGTTGGAGCAATTTTTGAGAAAATCGCAAAAAAGTAAAAAAAAAAAAAACCTTTAGTAAAGTAGTACTTCCGATTGAGGAATTATGACAGATAACTTACTATCTGATCCCATAGTCATATCTAAACAGAATATCAAGTTTTAAACTTTCTACGATTATTCGTTTTTGAGCTATGCTGTTCAAATACATATATACACACACACACATACACAGACCATTTTCTAAAAACCACTTTTTTTTGGACTCAAGGGACCTCAGAAGGGATATTTCCGATGAAAACTCCATATCGAAAATTTGTCACGATTACAATACTTCCTCTTACTAGGAGTAAGAGAAAGTAAAAAACAATACAGATTATTAATCCTATTATTTTACCACCATAAAAACTAACTATATTAGGAAACATTTTAGAGAAAAACCGAGGTTGGTGAAATTATATATATATATATAATATGTATATGTGGTGTGTGTTTGTGTGTGTGTGTGTAAGGATAAATTGTTTCAATGAACAAGATTTAATCTTCTGAATCCCACAATAAACATGAGAAATATATCCAGCCGAGTTTGTTGGTGTGGGTGTAATAGTAATGCCCCTCACCTAAGTCTAAACTAGTATAGTGTACTATTAGTTCCAATACAAGAGCTCAGACACATTGTGTACAATGAACAAAAGATAAATCCTTTTCAAAAAAGGAACAAATAACTGTAATTGAGTATACGCTTTGGATGATGAGTGTTCCAAGAAATTGAGGAACTCAAGAACTTATTGTTTACTATTAATACCGTTAGCAGACAAATATTGTATCGTAATATAGAATTCATTTTTTTTTAATAAAAAGAAAAAAACTTGTGACAATCAAAGTGAGCGGAAAATCTGATTCCAAGGTGATTGATTGTATGAAGAACTGAGTGGATTGTTTATTGGCCGAGAAAGTAACCAACATAACAATGTACAACCATTATCGAAGGTGTAATGACATGGAAAGTCATACCAATGTCAAAGTGGTTCCAGCCAGCTGCTATCTTATCAAAGGATGGCAATAATAAAAGAGCAATTTATAACCAGCGACTTAGCAGGCCGCCGTCTTCAAGACAATGCCGGCTAAACAAACAACAAAGCCCTTTTCAATACTTTATATCAAAGCAAGCACCGATAAGGTTGGCCACTGACCTAAATAAGGTCAGCAAACTACGAAGGTCGCACAAGGTCGCACACTAGGACAGATGTCTTGGTGTGAGTGTGGCCAACACCGATATATAAACTCTATCATATACAACGAGATCATTATATCTTATACGACGGTACGAGTACGTCCATATACACGAGCAGCAGTTTACGCGACTATACACAGTTTCATTGAAACTTATTATCTTTTAGTAGTGCATCTTAGTTCGTTTATTTTATCATTCTAATTTATTACTTATTTATCTTCTATTTATTCCTAAGTATTTTGCTAGTTATTAGTTACCATTTATACGTTAAAATTATTGTTAAAATACAGTTTATTTTTATAAAATCCGTATTAATAATTCGATGCACTAACTTTCAAAATCTCTCAACTAACTTCCGCCCTCTTCAAGACATCTACTACATCAGGAATCACATCAAACGATTCCATTACAAAGGTATACTGCGAATCTTCCCTCGAAAACTAACTCTCTTGCGTCCAGAATACTGGCCAAAAGACCTGAATCTACGGCAAGCATATGTAGCATTCCTCCACATGTTAACCATAATCAGTCATAATAATGAATGCTGAACCAATTATATTGGAAGGGATGCAGTTTTATTCTATATTTTTTCTATTTTGTATTATTTGGGGAGATAAAGAAATTAATGTATTTTGATTTTAAATAGGAATTTTGTTTCGTTTATAGCAAGTTTTTATTAATATTATTTTATAGAATTTCCTTCTTCATTTTTCAGATAATTTTGTCAATCCAATGCCCGTGTTGTAACGGATTGTAATCCTATATAAATACAGTTGTTCTAATTCTAATATAGGGATTTTTCCACTCATTCAGTTTACAGTTGATTTGTCAACCACAGCTACTGAGAATGTCCAGAGACAATAAACACACACACTCACTTACACATTCCGCCTTTATATTGCCGACTACTACATATAATGTACAAACATTGTTACAAAAGGAAGGCCTAACAGACTACCAGGTCATATTGGATTACTTGGCTTTTTGATGTGTTCCTCTCCACACTACTACCATACATTTACTTGTATATAGTAAGTTTTGTAGTATAATAATTGACCTGTTTTCTATTGAAAGTTTAGATCTGTTCTATAGTTTAGTACCTTGATCTTCTTTAGTATTTCAAGTTAATTTCCTTCCTTTTAAGTTTGGTGCGGGTTACAAGATAATCGCTTGTCAAATTCTAGCCCTTGGTGGCAAAAGTGTATGCCGGAAGAAGGGGAATACAATTTACAATACAATGAGACTGCTATGATGTTCTTCCGAAATAAACATTATTTATGCATTTCCTCCTTGTTTAATTTTATATTCTAAAGTTTTATTTACTATTCAAGATAAAAGAGATGGATTACAAATTTCTGTTGTAAGTTATAGAATCATGATGAGTACAGAAGATTACTCTGTCTGCAGAACTAACTAGGAGACTGTTTCAATACGTATGTATGTCACAGTATGTAGTTGGGGCATCCTACCCACTTTCTAGGTAGAAAGAAAACAAAGAAAATCCAAGTATTATTAGAAGATTAAAAGTTTAAATTAAAAATTAATATTACAAAAGAGTTTCATTGATAATGTGGCTCAACAAAACAATACCCTCATCTCTTTAACATCGAAGCAGGCTGAAAAAGGAGTCCCCATGTTATAATCTTTTCTCTCAATATCGCCTCTGGCGCTACAGTCCGAGACGGTCTTCGGCCTGCTAAATCTGGGTGGATCGCTGAGATTAAATCTATGGGTATGCGGGCTCATATCCGCTCTTACACTATCCCTCTCCTATACGCTCTTACACTGTCCAACCACTTTGTTTTTGGGACGCCTTCTTGAAAGACTATTGCATAACGTAATCCAGAAATACTCTCTTAATAATATGACATCCCTGGTATCCTATAGACATGGCGATAAATCCTACAGATCATTCGATAAATTAGCCACGCTCTTTTTATAGGAAACAATTAAAGACTCCCCATAAACAGGCATATAGTACTTACTTTATTTACTTTCTCTTACTCCTTGAGGAAATATTGTAATCCTGCCAAATTTTCGATATCAAGTTTTCACCGGAAATATCCGTTTGAGGTCCCCTGAGTCCAAAAAAGTGGTTTTTAGAAATTGGTCTGTGTGTGTGTGTATTTGAACAGCATAGCTCAAAAATAAAAAATTGCAGAAAGTTCAAACTTGTTATTTCGTTTAGGTATCATCATAGGATCCGACAGTTTGTTAACTGTCAAAATTCCTTAACCGGAAGTACCACTTTATTGAATGTTTTTTTTTTACTTTCTTGCAATTTTCTAAAAAACGGCTCCAGTGATTTTTTGCATATTTTTTATATCAAGTACACGTACAAAGATCAACAACTTTTATTTACAACATTTCTCTGGTAAAATTTATTTAAGGGCACTTTTAGGAGAGGGAAGTGGTTAGATTTTCTCCAAAATGAACTATTTTAGTCTACTATACAATTCTGTCATCTAAGTAATATTAATTAAAATTAAATATGTTGTTGAAATTCCGAGTTTGGAAAAAATCGGATGACCGGAAATCGGTTTTTACTGAATTTTTTTTTTTTCAGTTTTCCGGTATTTTCTCGAAAATAGCTCCAACGATTTTCTTTAAACTAGGAATGGGAACTACACATATAAAGAGCTACAACTTTTATTTGAAACATTTCTCCGGGTAATGTCATTTGAGGTGGGCTTTCAGGGTAGGGTTTTCCTCTAAAATGCTATCATCATAGTTCATTATACAATTCTTCCATCAAAACAAAATTAATTAGAAATAAATAGATGGCCAAAATTCCGAGTTTCAAGAAAATTAGTAAACTGGAATGTGCTTTTACTGAACAGTTTTTTTCAGTTTTCGACGAACACAGATGAATTTCATTAAATTTGGTACACTAACTATAAAATTTGTTAATTACAATTTTGAAAACTGGAGTAAGAGAAAATTGTGTGAGTGTTTCGGACCAGATTTTTTTTTTAATGCAGCTACGAATCTCCCTTTAAAATTTCTAAGATTCTCCTTAGGACAATAAGGCTCAAACGTGTCTAACATTTCACACTAAATCTTATTTACCGTCCATGTTTGCACTGCCATGAGTGTCCACATGTCTTACCAGCCATTCTGTACATTCGAATTCTTTAAACTTAATATTCCAACTATACACATAAAGATGTAGAGCTTTTATTTGAATGGTTTTTCCGAGAAATGAGGTTCTGAATGAGGTTTTCATGTAACGAGGTTCTGATTGGATGATAGGAGCCATTAGTTTCACCCTCTTGACGGTTATTTCGTGTAAAGTTTGTTCCATCATTTAAAAGAGTTGCGGGCAATTAAATATTTAGTGGGAAAAAAAGAATGAAAAAATCTATTTAAACTGTGTGACTTTAGTAAGACAAAAACTTGTGAATATTTAGTAACCAGTTATTTTCATTTTTTAATGGACAGAAAATAAAAATTTTAGTTAATGCTTGATCTAAGTTGTGCATAACGCACTGGTCAATTTTAGTGACTGTATACGTGTATCAGTGTGAATCGAAAGGTTTTGATATGAAGCCCCACCACTGTTGACGTGATCAAACTTGATGATGGCAATTGTAATATAATACTCCTTTTCGTTTATTCTAGTGTGCCGGTTATTTCAAGAAAGACCAAACATTAAATTGTCGCCAAGTTTAATAAAATTCCATTCTGCTTCATTTTTACTTATAAAATGGAACAAATTTATTTGCCGTTTTTTTCTATAATTCTTATTCCAAACTGACAAGCAATCATTTTCATGCTGATTGTTAAAACTGTACAAACCAAGTATTCTGTACTTCCTTCAGTTCGAACCTATCACAGACCCTACATGCTTCTTCTGGAGTTCCCCAAGGATCTATAATTGGATCGGCACTATTTCTTATCTATTTTAATTCAATGTGTAACTTCAGCGAGACAAATTTAGCTTTATATGTCGACGATATTGCTATCTACACCTCCTCCTGGAGACTAGATGTAATAGTCAATCAATTAAATAGCAATAGGGAGCATTAGGGAACATTAGTAAATTTTTCAACAGTTGGAAAATAAAGATCAATAATTCCAAAATAGAAGCAATTCTTTTTACAAAGCGTAGGCCCGTGTTGTATAGGCAAGTTAACATCGGAGGAGAAATCGTGTCCTGGCCGAATACTGTCAGATATCTGAGTGTGTTCCTGGATAGAAAGTTGACTTTTATCTCTCATATAAAAGATACGAGTCAATCGAGGCAAGTTAGCAATACGTATGCTGTTTCCTCTATTCTGTAGGGAGTCCAAACTGTCACCTAGCACTAAGGTTATGCGGTATAAGGTAGTTGTCAGGCCAATGCTACTTTATGCCTCTCCTTCATGGTCAACCAATCTCTTTACAAATTATACAGAATAAATGCCTGCGACTGGCCAAGAATCCCCTCGCTAGACGCGAATCTCAGATCTCCACTTGCCCACCAAGATAGACTACGTGAAAGACTTAATTAAAAAGTTTGCGGTAAATTTTTTTCTTAAATGCTCAACCAGCGAGAACGGACCTCTGTAGAGGTCATGAAAGTTTAGGGTTTTTGCATATATTATTTCCTTAATTAATAAGAATCAATTTTAATAAAAATTATTTTTAAATTTTACCTTAAGTTGGAGGTTATAGTTAAGTCCTGAACTCCCTGTTTCTCCTCTCGAGTCTTCTATTTTTATGTATTTTTAAAGCTTCATTTTTACTTATTTTCAAAGTTTAATTTTTATTTATTTCTAAAGTTTCATTTTCGTTTATTTTCAAAGTTTCATTTTTATTTATTTTTAAAGTTTAATTTTTACTTAATTTTAAAGTTTCTATTGTTTATTAATAATTTTACCTCATCTTTCGGGGAAAATATTTCTTTATTTTTTTTATTCATAATTTATATTAATTTTCATTCAGTTTCCACATATCATTTTTATTTATCATCCAGGAACTGTCTTAACTTATTCAACCGAGTCTATTGTCGTTATTTTTGTGAATACTGTTATTTTTGTAAGCATTGTCATTTATTTTTGTAAGTACTGCTATATTTGTAAAGACTTATATGTAATTGTAAAGATTATACTTAGAATGTACATTCCTTCCACTCCCTCGTCCCCTTTCCTTATTCCTATTCTTTTCTCCTTCTTCATGAGTCCAGTTTTCCTTACTTTCCCTCATGAGTAATGTCCTGACATCCTGTCACGTTAATGCCCAATCCCTTCTTGCCCACTATGACGAATTCCTCCTTTATTTCCTCGATAATTTTTATCATGTCATAGCAGTTTCTGAATCCTGGCAAAAAACCCTTTATCCCTTCCTCTCGTGTCTCCCTTCCGAACTATACCCTCTGGCGACATGACAGAGAAGACAGAACCGGAGGAGGTGTCTGCCTCTTTGTTCATGATAGCTTGAAGTCCAAACTCCTCTTCCATTCTCCATCCTCCGATCTTCCTCACCTTGAATATATTTTTGTAGAGATATCCACCCCCTCATCACCACTCCTTTTCTCTGTCGTATATCGTCCACCCCGTGTGTCCTTTGACCAGTCCTTTGAATCCTTCCTTTACCAGTTCGTCCCCCGTTATTCCCACATAATCCTTACTGGTGACTTCAATATCAATCTCCTTGCCGAGTCTTCAGATGTGTCCTACCTCACAGACCTCCTGCTCCCTGGCTCACACCTGACCTTAAATCCCTGATAAAAAGACGAGAAGCAGCCAGACGGAAATACAGACAGACCGCCTTACCTGCGATTACAGCTCCTACAAACACTTACGCAATCTTACTCAGTCCTCCATTCGTCGAGCTAAGTCTCTCTTCATCCACCAATCCCTTTGCAATGCTCCCGATTCTAAAGCTAAATGGTCCATCCTTCGTAAACTTTCTCTTTGTAAATCAAACCGTTTGTGTTCCATTTCCCTGTCTGCTGATGTTCTAAATACTCACTTTGTATCCTCTTCTTCCCTAGTTCCATCCAACCCCCCCCCTTTTCCCATGCGTCCATTTAATTCCAACAATTTGTTTTTCTCCTACATAACTCCGGAAGATCTCCTACCTGCAGTACTTAAATCCCGAACAAATGACCATGGACCTGACAACGTTCCTGTTAAACTAATTAAATCCTGTCTCTCCGCAATCCTACCCGTCCTTCTTCACATTTACAATTTCTCCCTCCAAAATTCTGTCTTTCCCTCTCAATGGAAAACTGCCTTAGTCCGCCCACTCAGTAAAACCACAAACCCATGCTCTCCCAACGATTTTCGTCCCATTTCCCTTCTATCCAATCTTTCCAAACCTTTAGAACGTTTAGTACAGTCCCAATTATCCAACTACCTTGAACAGAATCACCTGCTTAACCCACTTCAATCTGGCTTCCGCCCGGGGTACTCGACTCAATCAGCTCTCCTAAAAATCACCCATGACTTACAAATCGCCATAGACAACCAACAACTCACTATTCTAGTTCTCTTAGACTTCTCCAAAGCATTTGATACTGTTGACCACCAAATTCTTCTCACTAAACTCCAGTCCCTCTCTCTGTCCAATAGCGCCATCCGTTGGTTCCAATCCTTTCTATCCAACCGATCCCAGTATGTAGTTATCCCAGGTAGCGAACCTTCTAATCCCTTTCCTCTTTCCCGTGGCGTGCCCCAGGGCTCCTCTTTATCCCCAACCCTCTTTTCTGTATATATTAATGATCTGCCTTTATCCATTGTCCATTCCAGCTACCACCTTTATGCCGATGACTCCCAGATTTACCTGTCCTTTAAGCCTTCTGATCTTCAAGATGCAATAAACAAGCTGCAGGATGATCTTAACAACATTAATTCGTGGGCAGTAGCTAACATGCTTTCCCTTAACCCAGACAAATCCAAAGCCATTGTCATTGGTTCCCAATTCCTCATAAACTCCACTGCTCCCTTCCCCACCCTTTTCCTCAACAACATCCCGATAAAATATTGTTCTTCTGTTAAAAACTTCGGAATCATCTTCGACCAAAACCTCTCCTGGAAAAATCACATCTCCCACATTAACCGCCAATCCATATTTATCCTCAGACAGTTCAACATCTCCCGCCATCTCCTCCCAGCGAAGACCCGTCAACTCCTTGTGACCTCCCTTATATTCCCCCATTTCGACTATGTTGCTTAGTGTACGGGGGACTCTCTGGAGATCTCGAGGCCAAACTTAAACTTCTTATGAACTGTTTTATTCCTTTTATCCTCGGAATCCCCAGAGACTCCCGCATATCGCACTTCTACCACGAGTTGAACTGGCTCTTCCCTATCTATCGTCGCCAGTACTTCTTAGGCTCTTTACTCTTTCAAGTCATCCAATTTCAAAGACCCTCGTACATCTTTAAACTTCTGAAATTTAAATCGTCTGTCCACACCCGTAACACACGCTCCCGTCCTTCCGATCTTTATACTCCCTCCCACCATACATCCGCTTTTCAAAAATCCTTTGTAATCCGTGCCACCTATTTATGGAACTCCTTACCTTTGTCTATCCGTCGTGCCTCCACTATTGATACCTTCAAGTCCCGTCTTTTTCACCACCTCTTATCCTCACAAGTCTCTCCGAACCCTTAGAAGATTCCTCTCTCTCCTCCTTATCATTCATGGCTTAATCATTTTCAATAATTATTATTATCAATTATTACTAATGATATATACATAATTGTCAAGGCCAGACATACTAGGCCACTTGTATTTTGTATTATTGTTCCTAAGGGACTTATGTCCCGGAACAAGAATAAAATCTTTCATTTCATTTCAACTCCATGTACATAAAATGTATTAATGTATATATGTATATGTAAAAAGATAATAGTAAATCTCTTTTCTATTCTAATTGTTTTTATTTATATAAATAGAACAGGAAGATTGCAGATTTTCAATAAATCTTATATTGTCCCTTTCCTATGGTCTCAGCGGCCCTCAAAACATATATTTCCGGTAAAAAGTCGAATATTTAACACGATTGCAATACTTCTTGTTCCAGAAAGTAAGCGAAATAAATAAAATTAGATTTAAAAACAATTACAAATCGTTTAATAATGGTGAAATTTACAAATTGTAACAAGAAAGATACGGGGGATACATTTGCATATTATCTAATCTAGCATCTTAAGTTTGTTCATGTATTTCAATGACTTAATCAATAAATTCTCTAAAAACCGTTATATCATCAAAAGAAAAAAACAAATAAGGTAATATAATTTGTCCTAATTTGTATTTCAATTAAAACAAAAAGAATCCAATATTAATGGTAGTGTTTAAATAAAAAATCGAATTTCGGTTTAGAAAGTTTATTGTAAACGTTTTAATATCTTTAATTATAGTTTCTTGCAATTATATTTATATTTCATTGATTTTTTTTTTTTTTTTAAATGAATAAATAAATTAAATAAAAAAAACAAAAAAAAAACTATTCCAACTTCTCAACCATCGATCTTTTAGAATTTGTTTCGATTAAGTTTAACATAAACAAAATATATTCAATTTCTCCACCCATTTTGTGTTAAGCATCTAAGAAATTTTGGGTAGTTTCCTTTATATATAATAGGTCAAAGGCATTTCTAACTAAAATACATAACGGGAACAACGAGTAAGGAAAGGAATCCACTGTAGGAGGAAACTAAAACCAGGATAGGGGAAACCGCCCTATACCATAGTAAGATCCTATTTTAGATCAGATAAAGTAACACTCCAAAGAGATTAATTCAACTGAGAGATAAACATAGTTCAATAACATCTATTAATAGGTTATAAAATCTATTAACAGTCATTTTTTTTTTTTTTTATTAATAAATCTTATGAATAAAAATGACAATTTACTTTAAACTGAGGAAGCCCACTAATATATTTGTTATTAATTGTTTTAAAGTGGTATTCAAATTGTGAAGGGCTTTAAAATTATAATGAGATGTTTATACGGCAATGGCCAGAGGAATTTGTTTAAAGAAACACGAATTCTTTGTTGCTCTACGTTTTGAGAACCCTTCTTCAAGAGCAGTGCAAAAGTTATTAGGAATAAGTTATATTTTTGTACAGTATTGTTCTGAAGAAAAACTGAATAGATTTATAACAAATAAAATAAATACTCGTATTAACTGAACAGATTGAACATAAAATATTGTATGGCTATGGTAAACATGGTTTCTTTCTTAACTGGTTAAAAATTTACTTGACATAACGATACCATTATGTTAAAATTAATCAGGTGCTTTTCCCTCCCTTTTTTACTATATGTGGTGTCCCATAAGGTTCTAATTTACCTCTCATACTTTTTTCTAATTTACATAAATGATATAATGCCATTAAACTAAATAAATTTCTTATGTCCTCGGATGACGTCAATATCTTTCTTTGCTGTATCTTCACTCAATGACTGTTTGGTACTTCAATCATCTCATGATAGGCTCTCCTCTTGGTGTAAATATATCCTGATGAACCTAAATACTAATAAATGCCATACAATTTCCTTCCATAGAAAACAAAAGCCCATCATATTTAATTACACAATAAATAAAGAATCAGTCCATAGAACAGGTTCCAATTGTTAAAGACTTTAGTATGATACTAGATTCCTCTCTGACCTTCAATAATCATATTCAATATATCAATAGTAAAGCCATGAAAATGTTGGGCTTTCTGAGCAGAAATACCAAGGATTCTGTACCAGGGATCTATAAAATAATGGCAGACCCATTGTTGAGTATGCCTCTCCAGTTTGGATTTCTTCTAAATAATGTCATATTATTACAATAGAACATATTCAAAAAAGATTCTGCAAAATTATTGATTCTCGGTTTTTGCTCAGATCTGTATCCTTCTTATTCTGTAACTTCCATACTTGATCAACTGTCTCTGCCTCCTATTGAAGTTAGAAGATATTAAATAGACACTTCATAATCAAATCAATAATCCTTACTTGCTTGAACAGTTACAATAATTTTGAATTCTCACTACCCACACTAGATTATTTCATATATTCAATGTTCCATATTCCAAAACTTCCTACCTTAAAAATAGACCTGTCCATAGGTTGATGCGGTTAACCAATGATGTATTCACTAATAATATTCATATTTTCGATCAAACTCCTAAGGTATTCTTCACCAGCATTATATTATAATAATAATTTATCATTATATAACTTTTTTATACTTTTTTATTAATAATTATTCAATATTTATCGTATTTTTATTTTTTGTATTTCCATAATTTAAGTTTGTAGTTTCAGTATTCAGTTTAATAAGACGTAGATGAATCCAAATAAATATTTTAAATTTTATTTTTTTTATTTTATACATTTTGTAGTGGAAGAACGACATGGAAAAATAATAGTTTAGAATATTTTATAGTATCAAAAATAGTATTTTGTTAGGTCAGGGTCATTGCTATTAGGAAAACAAAGGCACAAAAACCCGTTAGGCCAACTCTTTTGTAAAAGAAAATCCCCCGCTAGAGAGAGCATTCCTTCAAGACAGATTTGTTGTTGACACCAAGGAGAACACATCAGAACTGTACCAGTTTTAAGTTATAACATAAGGTTTATTCCAGTTAATTTAATTATACTTATAAGCTTATTATTGTGATATTTTAAGACAACTTAATTTCTCTTAGAAGAACCTATTCTATTTTAATAACACGTGGTGCTGCCGCTTGATTCATTACGAAACTTCTATATCAAAAACAAAATACAAGGCCCTTTCTAGGACGGGTGGGCCTGTGTCGGGTTTGGCATCCCGGCACGTATGTGAAAGTTTGTGTGAATGTGGATAGGTTTAGAACCTTCATAGAGTGTGAGGAATATAGAGTACTCCACTCTCTTGTAAATAGACGTATGTGAGAAGCGTAATTTTGTTTCAATGGATAAATGTATTTATAAGGATGAATGTATTTATAAGGATGAATGTATTTATAAGGATGATTGTATTTATAAGGATGAATGTATTTTTAAGGATGCATGTTGTTTTTATAAAATGAATTTATTTATAAGGATGCATGTTGTTTTTATCAGAATGAATGTATTTATAAGGATGCGTGTTCTTTTTGAATATAGAGTGTTTATTAAAAGGTAAAGTGTCTATTTAATATAGTTCAGGTGCAAAGGACCATTGATGTTATGCACCTTTCAAAATACAAAAAAAAAAAAAAAAAATCAATCTCCTAGTACGAGTAATTCAACTTATTTCCTCTTCTTATCTTTATTTCATGGCAGTGTAACTTTATTCATTCACATCAAATTGTAATACCAATTCAATGTAACTTTTAGGAAGCTTCTCACGAAGCTATCTATTATTATCTTATCGCATAAATGTACACAAACTTTATCAAAGATTACTGAATTTTGTTTCATTTTTTCCTGGAATTCTTTATTTAAAAGTTCCAAATCAAATCGTTAAGTTTAATATATGGTACTTCAAAGTAACCTCCCCCTCCCCAATTAATAAATATAATAAACAAAAGTGACTTTATCTGATTTTCAAATACATATGTATTTATATACTTCTCACTATGAAAATAATAATGTTTTCCAAGTAAAATACTCAATTTTATTATTTATTTATTATTGCTAATATTTAATATGTCTCTCATTTTTTTTTTTATATTTTATTTTAATTAAAATATGTTTTACCCATGTTTTTGAAAAGAATTTCTACTGTGGGTGCAGTTATGTGTAAATTAGGTTTATAGATACTTATGTTGACATAAATATTTTAATTGGATAAAGGACGGTAAAATTATAATTAGTTTGTGTTTTGTGTCGCATTTTCTGGACATAAAGAAAATATATTTTAAATATAAAAAAATACACAATAAAAACAAAAAAAAAAATTGATTTCTTTTTCTTTTTAATTATGAGAAGTACAAATAAAAAAAAGCCACGTCTTTTATCTTTATTAAAATTATAATACTGTCGTCAGATATTTTTAATAAATAAAGTAATTTATCAATTAATTACAATCAACATTTTTTTTTTTTTCTCATTATTTGTAATTCATATTCATATTGACAACTAACGATTACTGGTACTTTCCCCAAAAAATTTGACTGACATTGGATAATCCATCGAGTTACTTTTCCCATAATTATTCAATTGTTATATTGCATTTTAGTATTAGTTTTATTGTTTTTATTATATTATTACATTGTACTGTTATTGTTATTAATTACTTTCTCTTTTTTTTTTTTTTTTTTTTTCTCTTTCACTCTTATTACTAAGGAATCTTGTCAAATTTTCGATATCAAGTTTTCACCGAAATTACACGTTTTCAGGTTTTCTGAGTCTAAAAAAGTGTTTTTAGAAAATGGTTTGTGCACCTGTGTGTGTGTGGGGGGGGGGGTGGGGGTGGGGTTCTGTAAACACCATATCTCAAAACGAAAAAGCATAGAAAGGTCCAACTTAATATTTCGTTTAGGTATCACCATGGTTTTTGACAGTAAGTTGACTGCGTAATAGGATCCAAGAGAGAGGATCGATAGCAGAGAAAAAGAGACAAAAATGACAGGACCACTCTCTCGGACTAGAGTGGGAGAAACTACATAAATATACAGCGACGGGAGATAGATAATACAAGAGAGTTGGGGCGGGTATTGGTGTAGTGGTTATGAGCATGGACTTGTAAGTGGGAGGACCCCAGTTCAAGTTCCGCGTATAAGTGCTAAATTTTATATTTGTTTAAAAAAATGTTATTAGTAAAGTAAGTGCTTCCACTCCCGTCCACGACACTTAATGGTAGTTGGACGTTAAGCCCGCCTGAATAAATAGGCATTACTTTACTTATTTATACAAGAGAGTTCATACAAATGAGTTCACTAGTCAGTGACAACGTGTCATTTACCTTACCTTTTTTACCACTCTACTATACTCACATCATTATATGTGTAAAGCCCAGACAGTCAGTGTCATTTTTTACATTATACAGTGTTCAGCCATATTTTGTTTGCTCATTCAAACCAGACCATTTCTCTCCTACATCAACCAACCCCATTATAACTATCAAAACTCTTGAATCTTAAGTACCACTTTATTGAATTTTTTTTTTTTTTGCAATGTTCTAAAAAAAATGGCTCCAACGATTTTCTATGAACTTCTTGTGAAAAATTAATTTTCACATATTAAGAGCTATAATTCTTTTAATAAGGCGTGTTCTTTGGGGGGAGTGGTGGAGATATGTTTTTTTCACTAAAGTGCTATTTCAGTTGGATTATATAATTTCTATCATTTAAATAATATTAAATAAAATTAAATATGTTGCCAATATTCGGGAGTTTGAAGAAAATCGATTGACCGGAAATGCGTTTTCACTGAACAGTTCTTTTTTTTTTTAAATTTGTCTGAGTAATTTGAATTTGTCTCGGAAACAGCTCCAATAATTTTCTGTAAATCTTTTGCTTAAGTTATTTTAGTTTTCTACGATTTTATTCATAAAAAAAGAGAAAGTAAAAAAGTTCGGACGGATTTCATTAATTTATTACACTAACTGTGGAATATAGAAGAGATCTGTCACTTTTATTTGGCAATTTCCTCCGAGAATATTATACATTTTTAAGAAGTTTTGGGAGAGTGGGACTGTATGGTTTTCCTAAAAAGGCAGTTTTTTTACTTTATCTTACCTCTAGTAAGAGGAAGTATTGTAATCGTGTCAAATTTTCGTTATCGAGTTTTCATCGGAATTATCCGTTTTGAGGCCCCCTGAGTACAAAAAAGTGGTTTTTAGCAAATGGTGTGTGTGTGTGTGTGTGTGTGTGTGTGTGTGTGTGTGTGTGTGTGTATGTATGTATGTATGTGAACAGCATAGCTCAAAATAGAAAAATCGTAGAAAGTTCAAACTTGATATTCCGTTTAGGTATCACCATGGGACCCGACAGTGGATCATCTGTTAAAATGTCTCAACCGGAAGTACCACTTTACTTGTTTTTTTTTACTTTTTTGCGGTTTTCTCAAAAATGGCTCCGACGATTTCCTTCAAACTTGGTACATCAACTACGCATACGAAGAGCTACAACTTTTGTTTGAACCATTTCTCTGGGAAAATGCATTTAAGGGCACTTATGGGGAAGGGGGGTTAGGTTTTCATCTAAAGTGGTATTTCAGTTTATTACATAATTCTATCATCTAAATAATGTTGATTAAAATTAAATATGTTGTTGAAATTCCGAGTTTGAAAAAAATCGGATAACCGGAAGTGCGTTTACTTTACCACTTTACTGAATGATTTTTTCCCTTTTTCGCAATTTTCTCAAAAATGGCTCCGACGATTTTCTTGAAACTTTGCATATAAACTTAACATGCAATGATCTACAATTTTTATTTGAAACATTTCTCTGGAAAAATTGATTGAAGTGCTCCTTGGAAGGGCACTTTTAGGAGAGGGGTAGGGTTATATTTTTCTCTCAAGTGCTATCACAGTCGTTGTGGTGGTTAGTTCCGCAGAGCTGGAAGCATCAGAGACATTTTCCGTGGTAGCCGGCTTCATTTTGTGGTCATGACCGGTTTCGGGCGTTCGCCCATCTTCAGGATGCGTTTTTCAGACAGTGTGACAACACAGACTTTTCACAGAGTGTGAAAACTAAGTTTGCTCGGTGCAAGTCTGTGTTGTCACACTGTCTGAAAAACGCATCCTGAAGATGGGCGAACGCTCGAAACCGGTCGATGACCACAAAATGAAGCAGGCTACCACGGAAAATGTCTCTGATGCTATCACAGTTGATTATACAATTGTATCATCCAAACAAAATTAATTAGAAATAAATACATGGCCAAAATTCCGAGTTTCAAGAAAATTAGTAAACCGGAAGTGCGCTTTCAGTGAACAATGTTTTCAGTTTTCGACGAATCTCATTAAAGTTGGTACACAAACCTATAAAAGCCGTCAATTATAATTTGGAGAACTGGAGTAAGAGAAAGTTGTATGAGTGTTTCGCACCAGATTTTTTTAGTTTAGAATTATCTAATTGATATAAAATTAAAGACAAGCAAGTAAAAATCTGGAGTGAAATACTCACACAACTTTCTCTTACTCCTGTTCTCAAAATTATAATTGATAAATGTTACAATTTGTGTACCAAATTTAACGAAATTCGTCGAAAATTGAAAAAAAATTCAGTAAAAACACACTTCCGGTTTACTAACTTTCTTAAAACTCGGAATTTCGGCCATCTATTTATTTCTAATTAATTTTGTTTAGATGATCAAATTGTATAATCAACTATGATAGCAATTTAGAGGAAGCTGTAACCCCACCCTTCCCCTAAAAGTGCCCTCAAATGAATTTTCCCAGAAAAATGTTTTAAATAAAAGATGTAGGTCATTGCATGTTTGGTTTATACACGATGTTTCAAGAAAATCGTCGGAGCCATTTATGAGAAAATCGCGAAAAAGTGAAGAAATCATTTAGTAAAGTGTTGAAATAAACGCACTTCCGGTTATCCGATTTTTTTCACACTCGGAATTTCAACAACATATTTAATTCTAATTAATATTATTAAGAAGGCAGAATTGTCTAATAATCTGAAATAGCACTTTAAATGAAAACCTACCCCTCCCGGAAGTGCCCTTAAATGAGTTTTTCCTGAGAAATGTTTCAAATACAAGCTCTTTGTATATGTTGTTGATATACGAAGTTTAAAGAAAATCGTCGGAGCCATTTTTGAGAAAATAGCAAAACGTAAAAAAAACAACTAGTAAAGTGGTACTTCCGGTTGAGGAATTTTGACAGTTAACGTACTGTCAGATCCCATGGTGGTACCTAAACGAATAACAAGTTTCAACTTTCTACGGTTTTTCGTTTTTGAGCTATGCTGTTCACATACAAACACACACACACACACACACACAAACCTTTGTTAAAAACACTTTTTTGGACTCAGGGGACCTCAAAACGCATATTTTCGGTGAAAACTCGATATCGAAAACATGACACGATTACAATACTTTCTCTTACCCGGAGTAAGATAAAGTAAAAATTGAAGAAAAATGAAGAAAATATGCCACTTAAATCTGTTTAAAATGCCGTAAGAGAATGGTCGTTTCAATGTTTTTATTATATCATTTACTCCAGAATCTTTGTTGGGTTAGTTTCTGTAAGTCAGGTGATATGTTAATATCTTTACTTGGACGTACTCATTTTTTTAATTTTTATTTTCATGTACTTGATTGCAATAAGATATGTTGTGTGTGAGAAAAAGTACCAAGCTAGTAGGAATTAAGGCGCCAGGTTAGCTGATTGGTTATTATAAACGTGGACCACAAAGCTTGATATTGTGGAACTGGGTTCGTTTCCTAGTCTTGACGTTGGTTATTAATGAATTGTATTATTAGTCTGAGTAAAATATAGTAAGGTATGCTTGCTAATCGCCTCCGTCTACGAACGACACTTTCGGTAGTTGGAAGTCAAGCCTACTTAGTAAGGTTTACAATATCATATTATGATAATTGTGTAGAATTAATTATATTTATGATTCACTTTATCATTTCAAATAAAGAGAGTAAAGATAGAAAACATAACTGAATATATTTAAATATTTGAAAACAAAAAGAGTTGGAAATAATAGGTTTACTTATTATTTATTTATTATTTATATTTAAATAAACATATTGCATTGTTATGCAAACATCGTATCTGTAAAACAATGAAGGATAATATTATAGTTTATAGAAAATAAAAAGTTATTTTGCTATAGGTTGTTTTTTTATTTATTTATTAATTTTGTTATTAAAAAACTTTAATACAAATAAAATAAGAGGCACTGCATTTTCTTTCGATAGAGACAATAAAAAAAAAAATAATAAAACATGATAAAATCGCTTAGAAAGAGACAATAAAAATTATTAAAAATTTTTTTCATTAAATTTTATTATAGTTTTTTCATTACTACAAGTTTAAAAACTCAAGAGTAATGAGCTCAATTAAAACAGCTGTTTGTTTCATATTTTGTACACTTAAATGAAAATTGTGCCTATGGAATCATTAAAAACATATTGATTAAATGTACTCAACAAATTTAATAACTACTCGCGGGATTTGGATGACTTAAATTTTATACCCGCGTGAAATATTGTAAAATACACAAGAGCAACCTAAAAGATCTATTGTGGCTCCTTTTTGTGCTTCTAAGTTTGTGTGAAGATTATGGCGGGAAGTAAAGTTTATCACTGGGCAACTGGAAGTGAATATATCTCTCTTTTTCTAGTAATGGGCTAGAGTTCGCCTGTTAGTACTCTAGACTCAAGCCATTGTACATACCATCTATTTCTCCTGTTGATATATGTATTATTAGGAAATCCTTGGCGGCTATGACAGACGCATTCACCTCGCTAGCCGCAGCAGCAATTAAGATGGGACTTGAGGTCAACCTAGAAAAGACTAAGTACATGACTTAGTGGGCCGATGAAAGTCGGTGGGTACAACTTTGAAAAAGTAAAAGCGTTTAAATATTTAGGATCAGTGGTAACGGCAGATAATGACATACACCAGGAGATACCGCAGAGGCTGATAGCGGCGAATAAGTGCTAATATGGACTCCGGAAATATATAAAGAGCCATTTGCTACCGCGATCTACAATGCTGCTTCTCTATAAAGTTCTCATACGACCTGTTCTGATATATGGGTCAGAAACATGGTCAATAACAAAAGTGATGGAGAGAAAACTATTAGTTTTCGAGAGGAAAGTACTCCCGGAGATATATAGACCTGTCAAAGAGAACAAACAATGAGTTCTTCGCTTTGTAACAAGGCACAACCATGAGCTGGATAAAGAGCCAGATCTGGTAAAATGAATTCGCTTAGCAAGACTGAAATGGGCGGGCTATGTTTTACGAATGGATGAGATCTCACTCACAAAAAAGCTCTTTAGCGTAAACCAGCCGATAAAAGGAAAGTCGGGAGACCAAAGTTGAATGGTGTGAGTGGAGCCGCCAGATTCCGGGATAGAGTGGAGTGGAGGGCGATTCTTGAGGCAGTCAGGATCTAGTTATGGATTGTTGAGGTCAGGGTGATGTGTTGTGATGATCTACTTCTCTTGTGTTAGATATTAGTGTTGACGATATCAGACTAAAGTGTTCTTCGCTTTGTTAGATTGGTAGACTCACGGGAACGCCAAGATCCCGGAAGATGTGGCTAGTCCATACTTCCGTACGGGATTGCAAGATACTTGTTCTCAAAAGGGGTGGAAAATGAATCTCTTCTGAAAGGGTGAGAAATTCTTACTTCACTCATAACAAAGTGGAATTAATCCCATTGGAGTTTTAAGAAAAGGAGGACAAAAAGCATCATGAGGGATTTAAGCCGCACGAGTATTCTGGGAAAGCGACGACATTGTTGCTGTTCGTTGCAAGATATAAAATGACGTTTCCAGGCACATGCATGCTATTAGTTTAGTCTTGCAAGGAATCCAGGCTAAAATTGTTAGCGCCATGGATTAAGGAAAAATCTATTTGTGGCAATCATAATAAAAATACCCAGTAATTTTTATAAAACGCAGAAAACAATATATGAACATATTTGTTTCAAATTTCCAAAAAAAGTACTGCGCAAAATCATATTTTTAATTGAATCCATTTAAATTTTGTTTGGAGTAAAGTTTATGTTTAATTTTAGGATTTATAAAAATGAATGTAAAAAGAAAAAAAAAATCAATCTAAATGACTTCTGAAGTAATGTTTAATAAGTTGTATTCAGAAGTCACTTGTGGTTTAGTCATCTGGTGTTAATCAATGAAATTATACAGTTTAGTTGTTTAGATAGTGAAATAAGATAAAAAATTTAATCGTCTTGCTAGGATATTGAATCAGAATTTTGAAAGAAGTGGTATGTATAACAGGTTTAGCTACTAGAGAGAGATTTTCATATATTAAAAATTTTTTGCATTTTTCATTGTTATATTTTCAAAATACTTTATTTCCGATTTAATAAATTTGGTTGTTAATTTCCTGTCTTTCCAATTTGTGATTAACGGTAAATACTTGAAAACATGCTTTAAAAATAAATAAAAAAAATCATTAAATAGGGTTGAGGACTTGTACAGCAATTTGGAACAGTGGTTGTTTGTTGATTTAGTCTTGATACTTGCATATTTCTGTAGATTAATTAATCATTGAGCATGTCTTAATTTTCGAGCATTCATTCGCCCTCCAAACGTCTAAATGACTTTGAAGTAGGAAGTATGTCCAGCTGTGCAAGTTTCATCTTAATAAAGTAAAAAAATAATTTTTTTCCAGGACTTTACGTCCATCTTCCCCGATCTGGTTATTGGACAGTTTTTCCAATAAATTTGAAATGTATTTATTGCTTTATTCGATAGCGGAACCATCTAAAAAAAAAAAAAAATAATAATCTGGTCTGAAACACTCACACGACTTCCTCTCCCTTACTGATGTTAATATTATAAAATGAAAATTTTCTTGAAACGTCCAATTTTACTGTTTTGGCCTGACATAAATATAGTGTCTGGTCTTTTATCCGTCGTAGTATGCATATTTATATTGTTCCTGACCGGTTTCGGATTTTCATCCATCGTCAGAATTCATCAAGTTCTTGTAGAGAGTTATTGATATGACATATACAATATACGACATATATACAACCAACAAGTGTGAGTGTAACAGAAACATTAAGTTGAAGTGAACTCTCTACAACAACTTGGTGAAAAAAAAAAAGAATAAAAAAAAAAAAAAAAAAGTGTTGTCCTGTAACGGGAGAACACTGTCCGGAGGCCGGCAGTGCACTGAGAAGGCTCCGGGCTCAAATGACACAGATGTTGAGACGCCTTAAAAAATAAATAAATAAATAAAACTTGGTGAATTTATTCTAACGATGGATGAAAATCCGAAACCGGTCAAGAACAAAAGAAATATGCCATGCTAAGATGGATAATATGCCAGAGATGTTATCCAGCATTGCGGACCCATCCACATATTCAATAAATATAGTGGTAGCGGAAGAACAAGTACCTACCCAAATGGTAATAGAAGTTATTACTTTATAGTTGAGAAGTGAGCGTCAATAACTCTTCAATCAAGCTTCCCATATAACAAATTGAAATTTAATGCCATAAATTCCTTCAAAACTCTAAATTCAGTTTTTTTCTTAAAAATATTTCTGATAAAAGTAATAGGTCTAAGTAGTCTGTGCAGTTTTGTGGGGACGGGGGCAAAACTAAACGAACAACAATCAATCGCCATCGCAGTTCTAGAATTTTTACTGGGCCGCGACACGTTGAATGGCCGACGACTAGCTGAAGTCATGGAGTAGGAAACAAAAAATATCTGTGCCGTTAGCATTTCCTGTTTAAAAGAAATCATTATAGCTGTTGTCGTGAAAATTCCAAAAAAACAAAAAAAACTCAAAAACTACTATTTTGAAAAGTCATATTTCAGATTAACCGAATTTGTTTAAATTTGTAATTCTACGAAATGTATATTAATTAATATTTATAGGTGATAGAACCATACAGTGTGTACTGAAGTGGTATATCAGAGAAAAGCCTAAAGATATTGTTCCCCACCCCTCCCGAAAACCCCCCAAAAATCACTTTTCCTGGGAAAAGGATTCATATAAAAGTAATAGGTATTTATGTGAGTAGATAATATACGAATTTCAAAAAAAATAAATAAATAAATAAACTGTTATAGCTATTATTTGAAAATTTGAACATGAACGCAGGATAGACCTAACACAGCAATAAGATAAAGTAAAAATACATGATAAAAATTTATTATAGGTCCTTATATTTTCTTGAAATATAGTGTATTCTACATTCACTAGATTACGCTAGATTACACAATTATGAAGCCGTAAAATAAAACAGACACAAAATTGAAACTTAGTCTTACTCCTAGTAAGAGGAAGTATTGTAATCGTATCAAATTTTCGATATCGACTTTTCACCGGAAATATCCGTTTTGAGGTCCCCTGAGTCCAAAAAAGTGGTTTTTAGCAAATTGTGTGTGTGTGTGTGTGTGTGTGTATGTATGTGAACAGCATAGCTCAAAAACGAAAAACCGAGTGGGTCATCTGACAAAATTCCTCAACCGGAAGTAGCACTTTACTTGTTTTTTTTTTTTTACTTTTTTGCATTTCTGTCAAAAATGGCTCCGACGATTTTCTTCAAACTCACCATATCAACTAACGTACAAAGAGCTACAACTTTTATTTGAAATGTTTTCTCTGAGAAAATTCATTTAAGGGCAGTTACGGGGGAGGAGCGGGGTTAGGTTTTCATCTAAAGTGCTATTTCAGTTTATTAACAATACTATCATCTAAATAATATTAATTAGAATTGAATATGATGTTGAAATTCCGAGTTTCAAAAAATCGGATAACCGGAAGTGCGTTTGCATTACCACTTTACTAAATAATTTTTTCACTTTTTCACGATTTTCTCAAAAATGACTCCGACGATTTTCTTGAAACTTCTTATATAAACTAAACATACAGAGATCTACCTTTTATTTGAAAATATTTCTCTGGGAAAATTTAAGGGCACTTTTAGTGGAGGGGTGGGGTTATGTTTTTCCATAAAGTGCTATCATAGTTCATTATACAATTCTATCATCCAAATATAATTAATTACATATAAATAGATGGCCAAAATTTCGAGTTTCAAGAAAATTAGTAAACCGGAAGTGCGCTTTTACTGAACAGTTTTTTTTTTCAGTTTCCGACGAATTTCATTAAATTTGGTTCACAAACTATAAAATTTGTCAATTATAATTTTGAGAACTGGAGTAAGAGAAAGTTGTGTGAGTGTTTCACACCAGATTTTTTTTTTTTTATATTTTTCCATATTTGACTTTTTATTTTTTTGTTTTGCACACAAGAGCGTAATGAAAACTGTCACAAAAGATTATCAATAGGTGCCACACTCTTGTTAGAACATTAAAGTCTAGTCCAGACGGAGTCATCTCACTTAGAGATTCCCAAAGGAGGGGTACTCTTTTTAAGTTTGACCTGATACAACCATAAACCACTGGTTAGGTATCTCTTTCAAAATTCAGGAAACGACATTTCAGTTAAATATCATTCTCTCATTCTTCTCTTTTTTTCTTTTTTCTTTTTTTTTTCTTACCATCCTTCTTTGTGTCTGCCTTCAACGTTGACTTCATTCACTCCTAGTGGAAGTGTAAAAAAAAGAAGATCATTACCTGATTCGCTTCTTCACTTAATGTTTCTTTTAGCTTCAATATATCAACTATTATCTTGACATTTTATGCTATATGTATATTATATATTTTAATCTTTTGATTAAAATAATTTACACAAAAAATAGAAAACAACAAAAAATATATTTTGTGATTTTTACTTTTTCTTATTGCGAGAAGTAATGCGATCGTGCCAAATTTCCGAATATATGTTCCAATCAATGTTCACCAAATTATATGTGGTCTAGGATTGCTAAATATGTAAAGATATTTTTACAAATGACGCGTATGAATATTTGTTGTTTTTGTTTTTTTGTTTTTAAAGCGCATAATTATTTATTTTGGGTCATGGGAGCCCAGAAACTTCTGCTTCTGACAGGAGGCTTCTACTGTGCTCTCTTGTTATCCATCTTGTTACAAACAACACTCCGAAAAGAAAATCCTAAGAGCAGCACTGGACTCTAACCCCAGCAAATCTCCAGCATGGGAGTCCAGCGCACTACCCGTAACAGCGAACTTTACCCCTACCAAATATCATACTCGGAAGGTGCTCAGATTTTATGTTCCACCTATGAAATTTATGTTCCTACCAGTTATATAATATTGAGAAAAATTAAATAAAATACATGTGTTTGAAGAAAATTGGTTTAACCGGAAGTATTCACTTTAGGGAATCGGTTTTTGAGTTCAAGAATTTTCACGAAAAAATTCCTTCTCCAAATTCCTTCTCGCCAGGGCATCCGCCCTCTCATTGCCCATTGTGCATTCCATATAAATACTATTTGTATTTTTGAAAAACACTTTTCTGGAAAAATCTATATTTGGGGGTTCTGGGGGTACATTAAATTAAACTGTCATTACAGAGTTTTGCTATTGAGGGTATGAGATTAGTGGGTATTGTGAGGTAAACAACTCAACAATCCCTTACCACCTTTTTCATCCAACAATTTTTTACGTTCAATTACCCATCATCTGGTGTCGTGAATGGATTTGCGTAGCAAACATACTTCACTATATATTATATATTATTAGTTGGACAGACAGCCATATAATAGGTACATACATACATATGTTAATATCAAATAAATCCAAAGCCAAAGCCGGGAATCGGAACACAATACGACAATACTTCTATGCTTTGCGGTCTATGCGTCTAACCACCCAGCGATCAGCCTGGGCGGTTAGTGGCGCCTCCTTCTTACTCTATATTCCAACAATTTCACAAAAGAATGATTTCATAGTTATAAACCAATTTTATGTGGTGGGGGAATGTCCCTGTAGTGAAAAAATTTTGTTTATTTGCATACTCCAAAATCACTAATTATATCTGTTAAAATTAAATAAAATAAATAAATAGATTAAAGAGAAAGTAAAGAAAAATTCCAAATTACAAAATATAAAATAAAAAATAAATTAATCTTTACAAAATGAAAAACAATTGTATCAATCTACATTATTATTATTATTATTATTTAATACCTACTGTATTAAGAAGACTATTTCCAATGTCAAAGACTTTTTCCGTTATATCCTGCTTCATTTTTGTTGGTCATCTATCGGATTCAGGCATTCGTCGCCCATCGTCAGGGGACGTCTTGGTAAACAGTGCGATAACATTGTCTTGCACAGCGCAAAATTCATTTTACACACTTTGATTTTCTTTAACCTTCGTTTGCGATCTACATACATGAGACGCCTATAACTTTCATTTGTAAAATTTCCGTAGGAAAATGGTTAAATTTTTGTATAGCTCTAGAAGCGCTACAACAACTTAATCTTTCCTCTAAATTGTTATCTCAATACAGACAAATTAATTTTGGACTACATGGCAGCATTGCATTGCTAGAATTTCATTTTTTCAAGAAATTTGGTTAACTGGAAATGCTATTTGACAGTCTAGAGACTTTAAATTTTTTGGGGAATTTTCTCTAAAATGGTTACAGCGTTTTCTTTAAATTTGGAGCACTAACAAACCGATCTTTAATATAAACTGTACTCGTAGTTATGTTAGTAGGAAAATAAGTAAAAATTCCAAGTTTCATTAAAATTTGACACATTTATTATAGTAAGAGAATAGTGGGAACGTTTCTTACCAGATTTTTTTTTTTTAATAAGTTAATGGTATAACAGCAACCAAAGAGAGTAAAGAGCAAAACCCAAAATCACTCTCTCGGACTGGAGTGGGAGAAACTGTATAAATATGGCGACGGACAGTCCATAAAAAGACAGTTGAATTCAGTTCAATACATCCAATTACTATGTGTCATTTTCATACCACTCTACCTTAAAACATTTTTCTATTGTAAAGTCCAGGCAGTCACTTAATTAATATATTATTTAACCATTGTTAACCAAGTCTTCTTCTTATGTCATCAACCAGACCTAAATCCTCTCCACCTAACA
>JAAEAF010005606.1:63642-80991 GCA_011037195.1 Triatoma infestans
CAACCAAAGAAAGTAAAGAGCAAAACCCAAAACCACTCTCTCGGACTGGAGTGGGAGAAACTGTATAAATATAGCGACGGACAGTCCATAAAAAGACAGTTGAATTCAGTTCAATATATCCAATTACTACGTGTCATTTTCATACCACTCTACATTAAAACATTTTTATCCAGTGTTAACCAAGTCTTCTTCTTATATCATCAACCTAGATCTAAATTCTCTCCACCTAACACATCCATTAAAATGGAGTATCAGTAACTTAGCAGATCTTTGATTTTATAAGGTTGAACTTAAAGAAAATCGTCAACAACTGGAAAAAACTAGATTGTTTGAAAGAATTAGATGAACTTGTCTCATACCTCGGAAGTTTCTGACTATTCAAGGTCAAGAAACAAGTTTTTAGAAGCCTATTTTTGGATCCCTTATATACTCTTTCTAACTTCATCACCGAAATTTCACTTCGAAGTTGGTGCTGAATTTCCTTCTTTGAAAAAGATACTTCTCATCCCTCTAGTGATCCCCTTCGAATTGAATTCGATATTCTGGAACATAAGCCCTCAAATTTCGTTACTCTCCAACTCCAAACCTCTTTGGTTAATTAGGTAGTTAGCCGCTTCAGGTGTTTCTGTTATGATTTTCATTCGTTTTTTTTTTCTACAGCTTGATATATCAGTTTGAATAGCTGTTGTCCTCTGTATATATCCATTTACCGAATGTGATTCGATGGATATTGCCCACATTCCCGTCCCGACCTTCTACATGTAGTGGACCAGTCAAGTTCGTACCACCTGTTTCCATAGATACTTCCTTATTAATTTTATTATTATTACTATTATTATCAGTAGTAGTATCATGAATATTCGCTATACTTTACTTGTTTTTCACCACCATCGCCGCGCGCATAGCCAGACTTGTATTCTCGCGAGTCAGCGATCTCTTGTAGCTTTTCCCAGACTTATCATTATTATTAATATATTATCATTAATATTCACATTGTTATTATTAATATTAATATCATTAAAATCTTTATTATTATCATCTGAATACTTATCTCCTGTATCATGAGGTAGGCCTTTACTAGGCTCTTCCATCACCAGTCCTGCTGTGTTGTGCTGTTCTCTTTTTGTTATTGTCTTTTTATTTTCCCCGATAATCTAAAATTTCCCTACTTTAACTCCCTAAAAGCCCAAACTTACTAAAATTATTGGTTGCAAATTCCCTAAATCCTACCAAAATCGCAAATTTTAAAGAGCCCTCTAAATTAAACTTTTTAACCCGTTACCCTACAAATGTATGAATAAGTGCTTCATGACCTATTAAAGAATTTGTTTTGGCACTTGTTATGCTTTTGTTAATCATTGGATAGTACTGGATCATGGGAAGCGTTTTTAATAATTTTTAAATTGTTCGAATCCGTAGATAATTAGCAATAATTGTACCAAACTATTAGTTAAGCTAATACCTAGGTATATTGAATTATTGAAGGTATAATAACTAGGTATAATGGTTCATTATAGAGTCATTAATCCATTTATTTAAACACAAAGTTAACGAATCAGAATGTTTGAATAACTGATATTATGGCGTAGTAAGGCAATCAGACAAGTTAGTTGATTGCATAATTAAACTTCATCTGCTGGAACTCATTAATTTTATAGCGAGCTCAATAATTTGTAAACATATTAAACATAATTAATTTTACATTATATGTAATTGATTTATCTATTAATTTAAAAAAAAAAACAAAAAACAGATAATTAATATATAGTTTATGATTTGAGCAACATACTCGTATATTCAATTATATTAAAAGCATTTCAATATTCCTTTATCTGCTTGCTTGTGCAAACAGATTTTTCAAACAATATTACAGATTTTTGATGCTGAATTTCACTAGAAAATTTTGTTTTAAGGCACCTTCGGAGAAACCGAACATCTTTATTTTTTTAAATTGAGTAATTATGTGAATATCGTAGCTCGAAAAATCGGAGGTAATTGCAAAATAATAATTCATATGACAAACAAATTAGACATGATTTCGGTTAAATTCTTTAAATCGGAAAATTCATGTTAACCCTCTAATTTTCAAATTTCTACCGATCTTCTCAAAAGCTTAGTGTATTCACTGTTGTTATAAAATAGAAATATGTTTTATTTGAAACTTTTGGAAAATTAATCTGAAAGTAAATGTATGTTGGTCGATCAGCTTACCTAAATATATTGAACCACACTATTTCTGTTTCATTTAGGATAATTAAAATTATACATTTTGCCTTGTGAAAAACGGTTATAAATTGAAGTGGAAAATTGTAGCAAAAGGTAGGTTTTCAGGGGGTTTACCAGATTCATTGATTTTTTTTTTATTTAATTTAAGGCCTGTAAACATCTATGGCCATTGGAGCTGGGAGCCTTTTTTTTTTAATTTAAGGCCTGTAAACATCTATGGCCATTGCCGCTGGGAGCCTTTTTTTTAATTTAAGGCATGTAAACATCTATGGCCATTGGCGCTGGGAGCCTTTTTTTTTTAATTTAAGGCCTGTAAACATCTATGGCCATTGGTGCTGGGAGCCTTCTCAGTGCATACTGCCGGCTTCCGGACAGTTTCTCTCGTTACAGACATTCACTATCCAGTGTTCAGTGTCCACTGTACAGGACAGGGAGCTGTAGAGACTCCTAGGAAGAAAAAAATCTAAGGGCAATAGATTTTTTGAAAATAGGGATAACCTTAATGGTTTGATTAAAATGACTTGATTTTTACAGTAAAGGAATCGCTGGATAATACATAATACATATCAAGAAGCCTACATTTAACGTTATTACATTTGAAAGTGTAGATTGTAGATTGTTGTAGGGGATTATTGCACTGAAACCTGAAAGACCTATTGTGCCCCCCCCTCTGGGAGCCTTCTCCAATGCACAGCCGGCCTCCAAGCAGTGTTCTCTAGCTACAGACAACACTGCCCACACTGGACAATGAGTTGTAGATGCTCCTAGGAAGAGAAAATCTAAGGGCAGTAAGCTGGATTCGAACCCGGGATCTCCGCGTTGTTAGTCTAGCGCGCTACCCTTCCTAGTCTGACCTAATTCCTTCCTTAGCCTACTCCAGTTTACTAGGGACGGAAACCCTATTTTATGTATTGTGTTTTTTGTACCCTTGTCTGTAAAGTGTAGAGGGTGTGTACTTTAAGTGTGTAGCTGTGGTAACCCGTGGAGTCGCTACTCCCCAAGTAACTGCATGAACAGATATCCCTTGCGGGGCATTTTAAAAATGTAATATAATCATAGTTAATATTTTCTACATAATACAGACTGATTACAATTGTAATAATTATAGTGATACAAGAAATTATTAGACAAACGATGTCTTCTAGGAAGGAAGTAAGTGGTGAAATTGTTAGGAGGGGTAAAGGGTGGGATATTGCACTGTACACTGCAACTACTACTGCTCTAGTATGCATTTGTTCATAGACACTTCCTTTGTTGAACTTTTCCCTTTCTTATAATTAATTTACCGATTTTTTTTTTATATGAGCGACATTCTTTTTAGTTGTAGTAAATATGTATAAAGTATACTTACCTACGAGTGTTTTGAGTATTTCATTATTTTGTTTAAGTTGTTTTGCTGCAATATGTTCGAACACATATATAATACCTGTTTTATTAATGAAAGTTAATTAAGGTAATTTATTATATATGATAAAATAATCCTATTATTTTTTCATATTTCAGAAAACAGTGTGAACAAAATTAATCTGTTTAAAGGTGTGACTAAAAAGATAATATATATGTTAAATTGGAAACAGAAAATTGCATATCACACTTCGATTTATATATATATATATATTTAAATACTATATAAGAAAATGCAGTGCAATGTTTTTTAGTGGTGCAATAGCTGATCCAAGATAAGGTGATACATATAGGTCGGCTCTTTTTGATAAAATCCGGTTTACAAATACATGATCTTGATTAAAGTATGGTTAGTTTTTTTAGTAGAAAACAACTTTTAAATCATTATATTTAATCTAAATGTTAACTTTTCTTATGTCAATATTAAAATAATTGGATCTAGTTTTCTAATTATTTTTTTTTGTTTTATTTTTTTGAAGTTTATTTTAAACAGTTCATTTAATAGGTAGTTAGTTATCTGTTTTTCTTATTTTGGCTGAAAGGAAATGTCAAAATAAAAAGTTATCCTAATGTTACTTAAATTTATTAGATTATGATTAGTAATATTAATATTTTTATTAGTTAAGTACAATTAAAATCTAGTACCAAAAATTAAGTTCATTCATTGGGAAAAGCATATGGTTAGCATCCATAAAGTTTTGACTTTCGCACTAAGTCCGCTACTAAGACTTGTTCTCCATTTTATTAATGATTAAAAAAACAAAAAAATACTAATGGATTAATTAAGAAATTTAAAAATTGATTAAATACATTTAAGTCTAATACGAGGCATGTCCAGTAAGTAACTGTACTAAATTTTTGTAGGTTACAAAAATTTTTATTTGAACAAAAAAATTACCTGGTTACATTAGTACATATGTAAGCTATTTTTCGACATAGTCACCATTCCTCTCAATGCAGGTGGTGAACCGGGGTATTAATTTTTTGATGCCTTCCTCAAAGTAGTTTCCCGCCAACCCCGTTTCTTCCACTTCTCCACCTCCCTCTTCACCTCCTCGTCGGTTGAAAACCTTTTTCCACCCATGTGCAGCTTCAGGGAGGTAAAGAGATAGTAATCTGAAGGTGCTAGGTCAGGGGAATGCGCGGGATGGTTCAGGACATCCCATTTAAACGAGGCAAGCAGTTCCTTCGTGGCGTTGGCCGTGTGTGGTCTGGCATTGTCGTGCAGCAGGCAGACTCCCTTTGTCAGACTCCCTTTTGTTCTGAATCGCCCTCCGCAATTTTTTTAGGGTCTCACAGTATCTTGCAGAGTTGATGGTCTCCCCTTGAGGCATATATTCAATTAAAATTATGCCTTGACAGTCCCAAAACACGGATGCCATGATTTTCTTGGCTGAAATTGTGGTTTTGAACTTTTTAGCGGTGGGTGAAGTAAATCAGCGTATTTATGCATATGTTATTAAAAATAATATAAAATTATTTGTTGACCGTTGATGATGGAATTATGTTATGAACAAATTTGTTGAAAATCGGTACAAGAAAGAAATATTCAGTTTATACCAACGTTTCGACAGTAAATTAAAATAATCATCAAAATGAACATTATTTAAATTTTGGTGATTTATTTTAGTTTGATTGTTTCTAAAGGAAACTATTACAGTTGTTTATGATTTATATTATTTTGTTGTAACAAAGATTGTTTTTGTTAAAAAACAAGCAATGCGGAAGTCCCAGGTTCAAGTGCAGAAGTAGTGTCCTTAGATTTTCTCTTTCTTGAAGCCTCTATGGCTCAATCTAGTGATGGGCACTGTTGTCTGTAAGTAGAGATCACTGGTCGGAGGTAGGCAGTACATTTAGTAGGTACTTTTAGGTCGCACTGTACTATCTCTTAAAAGAATCTAAAGGCTTTTCCAGGACCACGAAGAGCTAAGTCTAGAAGGACTGAGCCTAGTTAAGCAAATTGGTGACCATTCAGAATGTGCTCTAAGGAATTATATGAGCATTATATCTCAATTATATGTTATATCTCAACATTATTATTATATTAATTATATTTCATAATTATATGAGGTACATTTGAAAATAATTGGATTTGCAAAAATTGTCTGCCTTGATGAAGGACAACGTATGTGTCCGGAACGTTGGATACAGACATTTACTTTTTTCTCTCCTAACATGGTACCAATCCCTATTCAAAATTCTGGACCGAATTATATTTACGCCCGCATAATATAGAATTATCTTCACATAATATAATGTATTTTATTAAGCCAATTAATTATACGATTGAATGGAAATTCCAAATTCAGTATAAAATTGAACTTAGAAATGCAATAACTGCAATGAGAGTAGAAATTCATGCGAGTATTTTACACAAGAATTTTGTAATTCGAAATGCATTTGAATTTATTGATGATATCGGAAATAAAATTAACTAAACTAACTCGTTACGTGATAATATGAATTAATTATAATTTAAGTTTTCTTTTTCTTTTAAGTTTTTTTCTTTTTTGATTGAAATAACTTTATTAAGAAATTCTTGCGTCTTATTTAACAACGTAAATAATTTTTGGTTCTGTTATTGTAAAATATACACTTGTATAGTAAACTGTAAATATAAATTTAAAATCAATTTAATTAATTTTGTTCATTTTTTTTTTTTTTTTAACAAAAATTTCCCAAGCTTTTCAAGGTCAGAGAATGGAGAAATCATATCATTTTAAATACATTTTATAATCAATTTATATATGGTTGAAATATGTTAATCGTGAACATTATTTAATCCATTTTTTTTTTTTTTCAATATTATTATTTATTTTATTATTTATTATGAATGTAATGCTTATCATTAAAAAATGACCTCAGTTTGAAATAATTCTCTACATTACTATTTAATAAGGAATAAATCAATCAATCATTGACGATAATTATTTGTTGAATGTTAGAGAGAGAAAACACTTTGCCGTATTGAACAAAAGTGTGGCTGCACAACTTTATTGCGCTACTATGCACACAGCATGCCGATCAGTCCGTAGATATATAGTTTGACAGGTGATTGGAAAGTCTTGAATCATTAGCCCAAATTGTAGCTGGTGTCCTGAATAAACATGCAAACACAATACGTATAATCAATCCAATCACACTTCCCACCAAAGAGGAAACCGTCATGCAACCATCAACAAGATAACTGTAATAAAGTCGTCTATCAATGATACACATGAGAATTTAAAATCCCTAGGGAGTCCAACATAATCGACTCCGCCAAAATCGTCAGATGTTGACGGTCTATCCCAACCTCGTCAAAAAATTGACCCGTCAACCTCGGTATAGTGCCTCGGGATCCAAACCACAGACCACGGACACGGAATTCTCTCTCACCATACCCATCGCGAAACCTTTCTTTATAGTAAGCTATACATTTACTGTATATGCTCTGCTTCTCTTTATCAATTTTCTCGGCCTGGTCATCACTGTTATTCTCAAACCGAATAGTGGGATCTATAATCCAGGCAAGCTTCTTATTCGGATGGAAGGCAACGATGTCGGCATACCTGGTGGAAACATCATCATCAACCGCGTATACCTCGTCAAGGCACGTGTAGCCCTTCTCAGCCATAAGCTCCATGACCCTATGCTTGGCGTTATGGTGGCGGCGCGTCACAAGGAGCATATTGTCCGGGCAGCTACCTAACACATGGGAAGGTGTTTCGTTCTCTCTGCCGCATTTACGGCAGAGGGGCCCAATATCTCCTACGGTTTGACCACCAACTCCGGGAACACCACGCAACGGAGCATAGTTAACATTCAGCTTAAGGGCGTTGGTCCACTCGGATTCTGAGAGAAGCGTCTTGCTGAAAAAGAACTGGTTACTTTTCGGGTTATCGCGGAAGTGACGAACCCCGATGCCCTGCCATCTACAGTTCAATTTGCCACAAAGTTTTCTATTTTTGACTTAGTCTTAAAGTTTGTTAGAGGAAGTATTGTGAGATGTTTGTAAATTTTCGAAATAAGTTTCTGCATTAGGACATATTTTGTACGTCCCTTCTCTCTCTGTTCTTCTCAGTCTGTTTAGTTACTGTGTCTTCAGGAATTTTATATCTGTCTGTCTGTCCGTTTAGTTTTAAGGGTTCCAAGTTAGTCGTTTGTTTAAGTACGTATAATCTGATTTATCGAACTCGGTCTACCGTTGGGATTATGGTCCCATGGAGTGTAGAAATTAGTAACTGTGATTTTTTTTGTAGTCTTAAAATTTGCTCCTAGTTCAGAAGCTGCCCTTTCTGAACTAGGAGCAAATTATTAAATAATTGCAACGAAGGAATCAGATTTTATTCCTAAATTTTGTCTATACTTAATCTAATTTGAGTTTTAATTTTTTTTTTAGAAAACGATTGCATTGATTTTCGATAAAATAGTTACTAATGGATGATCATAAAAGTGTAATTATTTTTATTATTATTCTTAAAGCCATTTCCATATATGTATATTATGATCATTTAGTATATATAACCATATATAGTTGTAAAATAAAATGAAATTTAATAATTACGTAACACTTTTAACATTTTTTCCGAATAACCGTTCATTAAAAGTTATATAGAAAATAATTTGCCCAATGAATTCGTAGAAATTTGTTTAAATATTTAAAAGATTATTCAACCAATTGTTAATTAAATTTTATTTAATCATTATTATTTTTAAATATTCTTATTTAATTAGATTCCTATTTTATGTTTAATTGCGTATATTATAGTTTTTTTTATTATATTTAACTAAGTAAATTAAGAATAATTAAAAATATCATAAAATAATCGCCCACTCCTAATTTGTTTTTATTGAATATTATTTATTTACATTTTATTTTTTTTTTGTTTAATTAAAAATTAACAAATTTAGATAAATTTTTATGTCTACAATTATTTATGTTAGAAAGGGTTTATTTTTAATAATTTGCTTTTAAACTAATGAGCTTTTTTTTCTTTTTCTTTTTTATATATGTTTAAGTACTAATTAAATGTTGCAACAGCTAATTATAACACAGATTTCATATTAAAGTAGTCCCACCTATTTTTACTTTCTCTTGCCATTTGTATTATTATTATTATTTTTATCCTATCTCGGGTGGGCCATGTCCCGGCACTGCAGGCAACAGAGGCTTATTGTGCCACCCCCGATGGTTCCTAGTAGACAAACCCTCCCTCCTTAAGGAGTTTCAGGGCCTTCATCACCAGGTCGTTTTGAGCTACTATCTCCTCAGGTCGCAAAGTACCGAAGGTTTCATACCTCAATCTGATTATTGCTACGCAATCGAACAACAGGTGGGAGGCCGTTACCTCCTCTTCCTGACATAGTCTGCACAAGGGTTCCGCTCGAATGAGTCCTACCTTGTACAGATGTTTCCTGAACCTGCCATGACCCGTAAACAGTCCCGTCACCAGAGAAATCTGGCTCCTACTCAGACCAAGGGTCATTCGGGTTCTTCGTTTACACAGTCCTGGCATCATCCTTTTACTGTGTATAGCACCCGGGCTTCTCCTCCAGAGCTCTTCATGCTTACTGCGACCCCACTCTCTAATCGCTGCACGAATTGCTCCGCCAGTTATTCCCAGGACCGGCTCTGGACCAATGAACGGAGTGTTAGCCCCGTTCCTGGCCAGTTGATCAGCTGTCTCATTACCCTCAACCCCTGCATGTCCAGGCACCCACAACAGCTGCACTTTGTTGTGCCTGGAGAGTCTCGACAATGCCTCTCGACATTCCTTAACCAGGGATGAGGTAGTTCTGTGAGCTTCTAAGGCTTTCAGTGCAGCCTGACTGTCCGAGCAAATGTATATGACCTTGCCCCTTGGGGCTCTACGCAGGTTCTCCTCGGCACACACCTTAATAGCAAATACTTCAGCCTGGAATATAGTGGAATACCTGCCCAGCGGCCTCTCAATAGATACCTCTGGGCCCATTCCATACACTCCCGCTCCAGTCCCGCACTCCATCCTAGAGCCATCTGTAAACCACAGAGGCCCTGTCCGATAGAGTTTTTCCCATCCCTTGGACCATTCCGCCCTAGAACCTAGGAACACCCGAAATGGAACCTCGAAGTTGTATGTTGGACACATGCTATCCTGGGCCATGTCTGTCACCGGGCCTGGGTTAACCTTTAGCAATATGTCCAAATGTTTGGCTAAGGAGCCGCACTGCCTCCAAAGACCATTTTTGCGCAATCTATGTGCACTGGCCCTCGCCTCCGCTTGCACTAACAAGTGCAGCGGTGCCAAGCCCAGCAGCACTTCCAGCGCAGATGTCGGAGCACTTCTAAAGGCGCCCGTAATGAGGAGGCACCCCAGCCTCTGTACTCCACTGAGGCATCTCTTGGCTGTCTCCTGTTCCGTCTTAGGCCACCATACCACCGCGCCATAAGTTATGACCGGTATAATGGCCCGAGTATATATCCAGTGGGTCATCCTTGGAGTTAGCCCCCATGACTTCCCACAGGCCCTTGTAGCACAGCATAGCGACTTTTTAGCTTTCTGCACTATATATTCTAGATGTGCGTTCCATGTGAGCCTGGTATCTAGGATAACCCCCAGATACTTGACTCTATCCGACACATCCATTGCCACTTGTATGAGAGAATATTGAAAAATTGTGTCTAGTTTTTCCAAATTCATTGAATTGAATTGAAAATAACTATTGGAAAAAATCTATTTTCAATCTCTTAAGTCCGAATATCTTCTACTTTTTCGAGAAAGACATACTTAAAAGGGCTTAACTCAAAACTAATTAACGAAGGGAGGTCATATTTGATTTATTGTATTTTGCAATTTCATCTGTGCGCTCAAACTGGACATTTCGTTTAGGTACCACCGCTTCTGACAATGAGGTTTGTCAAAATCCACCATCCACCGAAGTATAATGTAGAAATTGCTGTGTTACGCTGAGTTTTTACATGAAAACTAAATAATCCAAATAGTAAAGGAAAATGTTTAACTGAGTTCCATAATAATCCTAACCTTTTTTATTTCAATGTTAGGGACTGTTAGCATTGCCGTTTGAAACAAATTGCATTCATCGTCTAGTGCATTTAAAAATTCAGGAAACCATCCCCAAATATAAAAGTCGTGTCAATAATTGCTTCATCTGTTTGATTAAGTCACAGTTATTAAGTGCCTGGCCTGTAATCAATACATCAACATAAAAGTCTTGAAAAACTGCTTTCGATATACTTTCAAATTATAATTGATGATCAAATACTAATTGTTTTAAGCAACGTGTTTTATAAGAAAATGAACTTGTCATAATGATATTAACTACACTTGTTAACTAATAATATTTAATTCTCACTTCTGAATGTTTTCTCTACACTAACAATAATTGAAACTTTTGATCATTGTCATGTATAAAAAAGACCGTAAATAGATTTTAGAAAATGTGTGCCCTTATCACTTAATATGATATTAAGTAAATTTGTAGAGTTTTTAGAATTCCATTTTTTTTTTTCATTTTTATTTATTTACAAATCTGTAAAATACAATACGTAAGTAAATATGTTAAAGAGAATAGTCTTGGCGTGAGAATTTGTTTTGAGGATAGAAGCTACTCAGTGTTAACTCTCCCTTAATGATTCAGACTATATTAGTCCTGTAGATTTTACGTAATAGTAGAGGAAAGAGATTTTCAATTGAAGGATTAGAGCAAAGAGGAAGAAATTCTAGGAACTTTCTATATTTAAATTTTGCAGTTTCTATAACTTATGAGCTCTTTATGGAGAACAGAGTTTGACAGATCGAATGAAGCGTTTGTTATACGTATGACGGAGTAGTTTGTATTGAAAGTTCTGGATTGTCTGGGAATTTAACCATTTGGTGGGACCTCACAGTTCAAGTCCGTAAGTACAATTTAGGTTTGAGTATTCAGTCATATATTAGACGCTTATATTCTAGTGAAAGTTTCGGTCTAGTATGTGGGTTCCATGTTAGTCTCTTGTCGATATTCATTCCTAGGTAGTGCACGAAATTCACAAGAGAAAGTTTTATTGAGTTAAAGATGACGGGAGGACAAGCGGAGCGTTGTAGTAGAGTAAAGGTGATTTATTGACATTTTGTGGGTCAAATGTGACACGCTATATTTTAGCCTAAGGTGTCTATATGCGTTTAGCCTATATGTGTCTTCAATTGCTGGAAGCAATAATAGCAATGTCATCGCAAAAGTCAAAGTAGTGTATGTCACATCTGCTGCATTATACAGTATAGAGTAGTGGAGTTTCTCCTGAGAAACCCCCACGCATGCTAGTTGAAAGTAGCTGATCTACATTTTCCAGTGAGATATGATTTCAAAATTAAGTAGTATATTGATGAAATATATTAATATCGATTCTCGTCAATTTCCTCAACAGCCTTGGGTGCCCAAGTTGGTCAAATGCTTAAACCATATCCAGGAAGACTTCGGAGCAATATCTTTCCGTTCGAAGAAGAAGACATGGTGGCTAATTCCAAATGTGTAAAAAAAAAAAAAAATCAGTTAACTGGTTAGGTGCGACTTATAGTTTTTTTGAGTTTTTTAATTTTCTTCAATTTTCTTTGAACTATGAATACAACTTCAAACACATAAATGTATCACTTTTAGGTGTAACTGATTGTTGGCTTATTGACCAGGAAGTTTCGAGTGTAATAAAAAAAAACACAAAATAATTTTAGTGTATTTTTATTTAAAACCCGACGTTTCGGCAAACTTGTTAGCCATCATCTTTAGGGGCTCTCTTAAAGTAAGAAGAAATATGGTAAACTTATTACAACATTTTCGGTTTTGTGTTAAAAATATTTCGGTCATTGACACGACCGAAAATGTTTTAATAAGTTTTCCGTACTTCTTTTACTTTAAAGAGACCGCCTGAAGATGATGGCTAACAATGTTTGCCGAAACGTCAGGTTTTAAATAAAAACACACTAAAATTATTTTGTGTTTTTTTTTTTATACCCTGGAAACTTCCTGGTCGATAAGCCAACAATCAAATATACCCGATCACATTCTAACGGTCAACAATTGCAACAATTTGTATCACTTTTATTTGAAACAGGGAATTCTGAGGGATCAGAATGTTATTGGGGTTTATTGAATATTAGTGATGCTGCTGCATTTTGGATTACAATGTAATCAATTTCAGTAGTAACTAACTGGACGCTTGTTGTGGTGGTTGGTTACGCAGAACTGGAAAGCATCAGAGACATTTTCCGTGGTAGGCTGCTTCATTATGTGGTCATCGACCGCTTTCGGGCATTCGCCCATCTTCAGGATGCGTTTTTCAGACAGTGTGACAACAAAGACTTGCACAGAGCAAATTCAGTTTACACATTGAGGATGCGTATTTCAGGCCGCGTGATAACACAGACTTACACAGAGCAAATTCAGTTTACACACTCCAAATTCAGAATTTGCTCTATGCAAGGCTGTGTTGTCACACTGTCTGAAAAACGCATCCTGAGTGTGTAAATTGAATTTGCTCTGTGCAAGTCTGTGTTGTCACACTGTCTGAAAAACGCATCCTGAAGAAGACTACCACGGTAAATGTCTCTGATAACTGGACGCTATTCAGAAAGTAACATATGTTCGGGCATTTTTCATTTTCATTTTATTTACAATCTTAACATTTTGGTGGTGCCTGAGATCTCTCTCATACCCACCTTACAAAAGTCTATACAATTTAAGACAAATACTTTTGAAAACTAACAATTTATAAAAAATTTAAATTTAAAATTAAAATTTAAATAATAAAAATAATATTAATATAAAATATAGGTTTAACTATGCCTGGAATCAAATCCTTAACAAAAATCGACACTTAGCCCCGACTTGAGTGAGCTCAACTGAACCAAAAAATTTACTACCATTTTATCACAACTCATACTTTAATTATTTAACTAAACAATGTTTAGCATTATCTTAACTAAATTAAAATGGCTCCACCTCAAGACGGGTTACCGTCCCTGCCATCGAGGAGGCGTGTCACCACTACCCAGCGAAACCACAACTATTACAGTAGCTACAATACACCCAACAATACAATTTAAGGTAAATATAAATAACCATAAATCACAAGGTACAATCTACATAAAGCTAAACACAATTACAAAATAGTTACAATTCAGTTATCTAACTCTTCTAAAACCAATTTACATAGAGCTAAACACAAATACAAAATAGTTACAATTCAGTTATCTAACTCCTCTAAAACCCTTCTTCTTCCTATTAATCGATTAGTTAACATTGAGAACTGCAAGAACTTATCTTCAACTACCACAATATCCTTTAAACGATTATTATTTAGCAGATCCGCATAGTCACATCTAAGATCTTGATATAGGTCACACTCGTACAAGACGTGCCGCCAAGTCTCTTCGGACCCACAAAAGCATACTTCACTCACCCCTATTCCCAATCTCTTTAAATTACTTCTAAATGGACCATGGCCGGTCATAAAAAATGAAGCCGCTAGACCCGGCCAAAGCCAAGGACGAACCCCAGCGTTGACCAAGTCAACCTTCGGTAAGTATTCATACGTAACCCTACCATGACTTGCAGCGTCCCACCTATCTTGCCACCGCATCATAAGTTGTTCAAGTATCCTTTTATATTCCAAACTGCCATTTTTCCAAATTTCTACACAGGAGCCCACTCTTCTTGTTACCTCTATTCCTAAGCAAGCAGCATCCACGTTTCTTCTTATTTTAGTTTTTAGCCCAACTAGTGCCACAACCAGGTCCAAGGGAAGCTTGCCCGCCATCACCTGCAAGGCCTCGTTGGACACGGTGCGGCAGCATCGTGTAATGACAAGCAGCATATGTCTTTGCAAAGATAATAACTTCCTTCTAAAAACCACCTTATCTACATTCTGGAACCAAACCTCAGCCGCATACGTAACAAGAGGAACAAAAACACAGTCATAAATTAGTGACGCCGCCCGTCCCTTCAGACCCCAATCGGTCCTCATTATTCTGTGCAGTTTAGCACATAAATTTTTAACCTTATTTTTCAAGAACTCAAGATGCGCCACAAAACCAAGACCCTCCTGCAGCACAACACCCAAATATTTAACCACTTTAGAATAAGTAATCGATTGGCTACCAACTTTAACGGTCGGATGACGGTTCGCACTTAGTTTTCCTTTGAGCAGTAAAGTAGAAGATTTCGCTACAGACAGTTTTAATTTGACCTTCAACATCCATTGGTGAATCTTCTCTAATTCCCTACAAGCTGTCACCTCCAGATCTCTTCTTGAATCGGCCTGTACCAGCAACACCAGGTCGTCGGCGTAAGCTATCAACTCGCCATTCTCTATCGTTGTTGAAAGCAACTCATCCAATACAATATTCCATAGAACAGGGCCCAACAAGGAACCCTGCGGACATCCTCTCTCCAAAAATCTTCTAACCTGGGTAAATTGTCCTTGCACAACAACCTGTCTTGAAGTAAAATAGCTATTCAACAATCGGAATAAATGCGATCCACAATTAGCCGCCCGAATTCTCCTCATTACCGCTGGCCACCAAAGACTATCAAAAGCTGCTGCAACATCCAGGAAGATCCCCAACACATACTTCTTACTAGAGCTAGCTACAAAAGCCTGCACCCCCTCAATTGCCATACTTGTACTGCGTCCCCTCCTAAAACCATACTGTCGGGGAGAGGCCAAACCCGATTCCCCATATTTAGCTTCTAGCATATTAACAACAATTCGTTCAAAGACTTTGCCAATGCATGATAACAGAGAAATCGGCCGGTATGCATCCGCACTAGTGAGCGATCTATCGCTTAATTTTGGGATCAGCTTTAAAAGCCCAATCTTCCAGCAAACCGGGTAAATAGTGTCATTTAAACAACGGTGATATAAATATCAAAATGATCTAGTTAAAGAAAATTCGTCTGGTTTAATAATTCAAACAGCAGTTAGATAAAGGAAGTGATATTTTCAGCCAATTTTATTTAATTACAGCCCAAATTCAAATATAATATTTATTTTTATTTCTTCCGCATGTGGCAATGACATACATAACATTTAATATATGTTGTTTGGTTCCGCAGAACTGGAAAGCATCAGAGTATATTTTCCATGTGATAGCCTGCTTATTTTTGTGGTCAGCGACCGGTTGTTTCCGGGCGTTCGTCCATCAAAACGGATGCTTTTTTTTTATCAAACAGTTTTACCAACTAAATTTACAAAAAACATTCTGATGATGAGCAAACGCCCGAAACCGGTTGATGACCACAAAAAGAAGCAGGCTATCACGAAAAATATCACTAATTAATGTATGTATGTATGTGTGGGTCTATAATATTTTTTTGCTGAAAATGGAAGAAGTGTGGATAGTCATTTTGATGGACTATTCAAAAAAAAAAAATGATGCCATAACTAAGCGAACCCATTTATAACTGTTTTGGATAATACGCACAAATCATCCACAAATCAGTTTATGAAAGCTCCCACATGGTAGACAGTGCATACATACATTTATTTATTATATACGTTCACTGTTGTATATAATTTTTAGCAATGTGCAATATAACGTTAGTAATATAGTTGCTGTTATAATCTACGCAAATATCAGTATAAAGAATCTCAAATAAAATATATTTTATTGGGGTAGAATAATTTATAATTATTTCTTTTTTTTTTTTTTGCTGCTTACTTTATAGCTTAGAGGACTTATTATAAATGGACTTTCTTTTTTTTTTTTTAGTAATAGTACGCCATATATGTGTGCTAGTTAACTAGAAATAAATCGTAAAGAACTATACTTGTTTAGGTGAAACACTTACTATAGTTGTAATTTTTTTTCTTTTTTTCTTTTTTATTCATTATTTTGTTTTTATTTTGCAGCTGCAGGGCTGCAATAAAGTATATACGATCGTGCATTAGTATATATTATACTGACATGTTTACTAGAAAATTCTCCTTCACCCCTTTTTTCACTTGATATCACTCTTTTTTTTTCCATTCATAATATCTTGTTAGGTATTAAGTAAATCAATCAGATTAAGGTTTATTGTTAAAAAAAAAAAAAAAATCATGCCATATGTAGCACCCCAAGTGTGGTTGGTTTGAATATATGTGATTTTTTTTGCGACTCTGATATCTATATATTTCATGTCTAGGTGTGAGATCTAAAGCGCATGACCTTTATACCTTATAAACATATATAATAACTGTGTGGAACAGCCTATGAAAATTATTACCTTAAGTGCAATTTATTTTAGTAACCATTCCAGAGACTTATTACCCCTTTATATGCGTTAGTAAGTATTATTATTATATTGGATTTATGATTGTTGACACTATTTTGCTTGCATATTTGTAGTTGCAACTTTTTCTCACCAATAATAGATCGCGTTAGAGTTTTGAAATAAAGATTTTTTTTAAGTTTCTCAAAACAAAACTGAAGGGTTTTCGGAAAAAATCGCCATACTCGGAATATTCTTCAAACTCGGAATTTTTCGATCCAACACATTTAATTCTTAAATATGTGGATGGGTCCGCAATGCAATGGATAATATCTGGTATTTTATCCGTCGTAGAATGCATATTCATTTTGTTCCTGATATCCGGTTTCGATTTTTCATCCATTTAGTCAAAGCATATTCATCAAATTTGTGGTAGAGAGTTCAACGTAATGTTGCTGTTATACACAAACTTGTTGTTGTGGTGGTTGGTTCCGCAGAGCTGGAAAGCATCAG
>JAAEAF010005606.1:84799-157660 GCA_011037195.1 Triatoma infestans
CGCTGGTCCACTTGGCAACAGTTGAATATGAAGGAGCAGAGTCCCCCAGTGTGTTCTGAAAGTCGGCATGAATTTCCTTTCCTTTCATACCTTTCTTTACAAAGTACTTAATCACTGCTCGAATCTCAGTTTTTTCCATTGTCACAAATACTACGCGGGAACAAGAACAAAGAGTCGTCACTACCACTCTCCTGCAGCAAGAGCACTGACGCGCCATGTGTTCACTCACAAAGGATGTGTGATTATTGCGCGGGAACCTCGTTGCTCTAGCACTGACATCTAGCGGTGATTCCGAGAACTTTTCAAACCATCCTCGTATAATTCTAATCTTAGCATAAACACCAATATAACACACAACAACTAAGTACTGATAAGTTGATGTATTATTTTTCTATAACTATGACGTAATAAACTTAAGCATAACTTAAGCATAAAATCTTTCAATAAGGTGATTATTTAACTTTAAAGATTAGGGTTTAACACTTTTAGTGCTAAATAATTTACCGTATTTAAATATAGATTTATATATATATAAAGGGAAGTAAGCAATATTGGACCAATTTGTGCATTGTGGGTGGGCGGTCATTTTGGGCCAGCGTTAAAGTTAAAGGTGCTAAGTCAGAACAATAAACTTTCTATATAGAGTTAACAACTTTTTAAAGGATAACTGCCCTCATTCTTACTTTTACGACCGCCTTCAGGCACCTTCTTCTCTGTTATGTCCTGCCATACAGGAACACATATTATTCTATCTACAGGTTTCTTTTCTCCTATCTATATATATATATTATATACTCCCTCGAAATAATATTTCTTTCCTTATTTAAGAATAATGGTAGTTTCTTTAATAAATAATGCCTATACACTGGAAATTCCGGTTATCCACCACTTCTCTTTTATTCATTATTAATTTCATTAATTATGTATGCAGATTTATTATTGACAAACATAATGGGAATTTTTGGTTCTATGAGAATGTTTTCCACCAAAAAAAATTTGACCTTATTTTATAAAATTAATTATTTATCCTTTTTCCTACAAAGTATTTTTAATCAAATATTTTTTTTGTTTTTATAAGTTTTTTTGTTAACAGTAAATAAATTATATTTTTTATTAATATCAGATTTGTATCTTACACACAAAGAATAACTGGCAAACTGTAGAAATAATTTATTAAATTTCTAAAGGAACTTCTGAAATTTAATCTCATGAAATTTTAACAAATGAGCGTGAGATTTTGAAACTTATTAAAATTAAATGAATGAAATCAATGGTGTTCTCATTTTTTTTTTTTTTTTTTAGAAAAGTATTAGGATCGTATAAGATTTGTATTCAAGTTTTCATAATAGAAATGCATGCTTTGAAGTAGTGGTACTGACTGTACCTATGTAAATATATACAGGGTGCCCCAAGGTGAATGAATATCGACTTTTCTTGGAAACTAAGATAGCTAGAAAAAAGCTGGCAAAGTCAAAAACCAAAGAAATAATAATTTACAACTAGTCGTTCCAGCCAGCTGCTACCTTAACAAAGAGTGGCAGTAATAAAACCTAGTTGGCCGCCGGCTTCAAAACAGCCGCAACCAAACAAACAACAAAGCCTTTTCATCAATACTTACATCAATAAGCAAGCACCGCGATAAGGTTGGCGACTGAACTGACTGACCTGAATAAGGTCACCAAACTACGAAGGTCGCACACTAGGACAGATGTCTTGGTGTAGTGTTAAGAATTTGTGGATTCTGTGTCGTTTTGGTGTGAGCGTGTCAATAGTTCGGTTATGTCAATGGTTGGTGGGTAGTATTCACCATTATCTGTTCTACGCAGGCAATGTACACTACAGTGCGTCGGCGTGGTGCAATTTTGCCGGAGCGATGTTCATATAAAATCGAATTCCGCGCTCATCCTCCCGGAATACCTTATTATGCTATCTTTAATGTTAGGATTATCATCGGTTTATATAATACTGTTGTTTCACACTCTGCCGACTGCTTTGGTAAGGTAGCAGCTGGAAAACCAGCTAGTTTGTCATTATTATTTCTTTGGTGTTTGACTTGCCGATGTCAATGACTTTGCCATGTCATTACAAAGCCAAAAAAAAAAATACGCGTCCTCTTAGTTTTACGTTAGAAATCCGAAATCAGCGTGTAAATTTTTTCGTTTTTTTGTATTGCCAGCAGCGAGATACAGACATCAACTTCTTTTTTTATCAAATGGGAAGATAAAGTTTTCACATCAGAAATAGATTCCTCAATATTTTTTTTAAAGTAAAATTTATTTGAACATTAATTTTTTTTTTCTTTGATCAATATTTTACGAGTTATGATTGAAAACACGTTTACTTAATAGAACTAGAATTATTAATCTCCTGCACATGGAATCTGTAGGAAATAAATAATATTACGATTTTCTTTTTTTTTATTACTGTGGGGTGGGGGGGGTGAGTTTAGAACCATGCTACTCTCGGGGTTTTACCAGCTCCGTAGCACAAGCAACGGTAGCTTTACAAGAGTGGATGTCACCACCATGTGAGAGACTGTTAGTGTGCAGACCTCCCATGGCGGAAGTATTCTGGGGGATCTTTCTAGACCGTATCTACCCTTTCGGGTTTACCGGTCCCCCGTTGCAAGCAACGGCATCGTTTAACAAGAAGGGGATGTCACCACCATGGAAGGATCTTTTAGTGCAATGCCTGACCATTGCAAAAGTGCCGAAGCACACCCCCGCTTGACCCATTTAAGGGCAGGTTGAGATACGCGCAACCAGCGCCCAAAGTGATCCCGCAGAGTAGTCACACTTCACTCCCAGAAGCTAGGGAAGGTACCCTCTAGCGATGAACCGCGCACACCCAGCAAATGTGCTTCCAGCTACAGGCTGGTACCGGGTTTTAATTTATATTGCGAGTCTATCCCCTATCAACTCATGACCTCGGTCATTGGAGTTTTTGGTTAAAACACGGCCACTACGAATCCTGCTTGCACCCGTAGTTCAGTATTTCAACTCTAATGAGGCTGATCGCACGCCCGATGGATTTACAGATCCTATCTACTGATTCCTGTCCATTGCCTCAAGTACAGGGGTTCAGTAACTCAGGATAGTTACAGGGAACCCTGCAAGAGGAAAGGATCAGGATAGGATTGGTCGGAGTGTGGGATTCCCCAACCTGGATTGCCAGAGGCTGATTGCACCCCGAAGGGGTGACGCCACATACCCACGCCATATTTTTTTTTTATTAATTAAGGAAAAAAAAAATTCCATTTTTAAACAAACCATTAGAGAGGCATAGGTCTGCTTTTATTTGCCAAGTATCCCATATGGCCAAAGAAACAGATTCGATTTCATCTGAATTGCATGCATCAATTATTCTCTGTTTTAGTGCAGCTAAATGATTTAATTTCGACTCGATTCTCACAAAACCTATGTCTAGAAAACTTGAGAAGAAATAAAACAAAAACGGAAGTTATGAAGAATCATTATTTTACCTTGTTTTTCAGTTCGCCATAGAAAGTAGTATAGAGGTGTCAAATACAGGGAACGAAGGGGGGAGCCACTGAATCGTCCCAAGAGCCGTTATATATCACATCCTTCAAACTCTCTGTTAAAATATATCTTTACATGCCTGGCATTATGAGCGGGGCAGCCATCATGCTGGTACAACATCATGAGTCACCAATCAAAGGAGATACATCCTCTAAATGTAGAGGAAAAATGTTGGTGAGGAACTGAAGAAAAAAAAATCACCATTAGTGATTTCGTAAAAGTATGTTTGATTCCCAATATGTTGATTCCCAACAAGACTACACCATATATTTATTCCTAAGGCAATCTGATGTCGGGTTGCGTATGTGATTCGGGAATTTTCTTCGGTCCATATCCTGAAATACCAACGGCTTAAGATGTCATTGTTGGTACATTTACTTTCATCTGACCAGAGAATATTCAGTAGAAAGTCTGGATCTTCTGACAATTAACGTCCATCATTGCAATAAATTCAAGACGGCGTTCATGATCTGAAGGGCGAAATCCTTGAACCTCATGGGCTCTAGTATAAGTCGTTGTGTGTTTAAGATCCTCGCGACAACACTTTTAGAAATATCCAACCCTCGATTGATAGATGAAGTAGGGTTTAATTTAAAAAAAACAAAACTGTTTGATTTGAAAAACAAGATAAAATAATGATTTCTTCATAACATTCTTCCCCCTCCTGAAACTTATACCATTTCTAAACATAGGTTTATGAGAATCGAGACGAAATTTTATCTCTAACTGAACTAAGACAGAGAATAATAGTTGCATGCAATTCACTTGAAGCGGAATCTGTTTCTTTGACCGTACGGGGGGTACATTTGGAGAATTAATTAATTATAACTTTATAAATTGCAGTTAGAGAAAGCAAGTGTGAGTGTTTCACATCATATTAATTTTTTTTTTAATTTCTAGGGGGGGTGATTTCGAAATTTTATTATTATGCAGAATTGAAGAAATCATAAAAAAATATGATTATCCATTTGCACTTTTCAAAAAATCTTTCGTAAAGATGAATATATTGAATGATATATTGGTAAATTTATTTATTTTTTTTACTTATATATCTACCGCTTACACAAAAAGTAGTAAAATCATCGTTAGTACATTTTTAAAAATAGAAAAAAAAACATCTTTGGTTTCATTCATTCTATGTTGAGTGGAATCTTCCTGTGACTCTATGTTCTCCTAAAGTATTCGCGGAAAGAACATTGGACAAGTGATGTTTATTCTACAGCTACTGAACTCACCTCTCGCTCGCTTTTCTTAATAGATTTTCTTCTATGTAGAGTAGCTTGGAGGGGAATAAAACATTTGGAAGTTGTAGAGTGGATTCTGGATACTTAATATTTAAATTCCATAAATAAATATGTTCTTCGATTTACTTCGATGGAAAGAATTCTCAAATTAGTTGCGACAAACATTAATTAAGCTAGGTTTGTCCCGCCCTGGTAGTCTGCCAGTGAATGCTTGCTAGCAGCATAATATTGACTGGCCATAGCTCTGTTTATTTTCGTTTACTAAAACTACGACTAATTTAGCCCCATACCATTTGGGATCGCTAACTCCCGAACTATAGAAGGATAGAAGAATCTAAAGAAAGCCTAGATCGCGTATATGGTTTGATGACATATCTACGTAATTAATTCCTGGAGTAATAAGTCTCTCTTTCACCTATAGAACTTATAAATAGGATCATTTTTTTTTTTTAAATGAATATAAAATTTAGTTATATGCGGGACTCGAACTGGGGATCTCCCAGTTTCAAGTCCATACTCATAACCACTACACCACCCTGATTGTCCCTTATAAATAGGATCAAAATTAAATAAAAATAAATAAAACAGTTTCAGATAATGTAATTATAATGGCACTGCCGTTTGGTTATTTACGATATCTATTAACAAATAAAGGATATTTAAACTAAAATGTTATCTATTATATTTATTCTCTATTTATTTTATATTATAGAATTATAAAAATAAAAAGATTCTGTCACTATTTCATTTTTTCCTCCAGTGTACTTTATATTTTACTGGATATATTTTATAGATAAAGTTTCCTTTAAAATACAACTTATTGCGCAACCATTAGGTAAACATATAATAGGAATGTTGTAAAAGTATTCCTACGCATTCACCCATCCCATATTGACAACTTAATCTTCAATAAGAAATAAATACAAATTTAGATAAAATTATTTTATGTACTTTATATTATTCTCATTGAATTTTGTATAGAATTTAGAAATTTAATTTAAATATTATTAAATTTTATACGATAAAGAGGATATAAGGGTTACCGATTCTGCTGCATCCTTGAAGATTTAAATAATACAATTCAAGTCTATTGCATGTAACCATCAGTAAAGAGAAATGCACTTGTAGGGGCGTGTATAGTGGTGAACTCATTGCTTGTAGTAATATATTTATTTATTTCTACGAGTTATTATCCCGTTAAAAATTTTAATATAATTGAAAATAAACATACGAGCATCCGAAATATAATTTATTAGGACAACAATAAAAAAAAAATTGCTTATAAAATAATATGACACTACTTTAAACACAATATTTCAAGAGTATTTCTTTTTGATTTAAAGCCCATCAACAGAGCCTTCTCAGTGTTCTCTCGCTCCAGACAACATTCTCCATCACCGGCAAGAGGCTTCTAGGAAGAAAAAGTATAAGGGTAGCCACAATTGGACTCGAATCCGGATTCTCCGCATAGGAGTCCAGTACGCTAACCATTTAGCCATTCCCTTCCCATCAACAGTATTTAAGGAACACAAAATTATACTACATACATACCAATTATTTAAACCCTGCCGGTAGATTATTTATAAGTCCCCTTAATCCTTGATATTACACTGAATTTTTCATAGCCAGTGGAATATAATTTCTTGGAAAAAGTAAGCCGTTGTCGGATATTAAATGGAGGATTATGGAAATCAACTAATTCTTATAAATTAGGATATACATATTTCAAATAATTTATTATTTAAAAGTTTATATGCAAATGAAATATCTCAGAATTGTCTTTGCTTTGCAAAGCAGCCGGTCCTCTAATTCAGACAGCTCAGTATAAGGAATGTCCGTTAATATTGCTACGTCCCAGAGAAATAATAGTCGGAGAACTCTCCTCCGAAATGCTTCATTCCATCGCAATTGTACACCTGATAGAGAGAACCAAATATTTGAGCCTTACCCAATACTGTACGAACCATAGCTATAGGTATGTTGTGTAATCAGGGTGGAAAAACATCTTTGAACATTCTAGTCGATCTGTAGATATAGGTAGCGCAGAAGTCGATTTGCTTTATTGGTGGGTCACAATGAGTTAAGACCTTGCCCTTTATTACTTTCACATCCATTTTATTTTTGTGATACGCCATGTCTCAAGAACGTGTAAAAAGTTTTGAATTCAATCACATAATTCTGTGAATTGCTCATTGGCTCGATAGACATCCAGGTTCATCAGCAAACAATTGAAAATGTAAACATGTTACTGATGATATTATTCAATAAATTGAAGAGAAAAGTCCGCGAGGAGTGATCCCTGAGGAATACCCGAGGGAAACAGGAAGCATTTTCATTTTTTACAACTTTCCTGGTATCCAATAAGGCTTATCCAAAATAATAGATAACCTAATTTTTTTTAGTTTTTTGAATCTCTGGTTAATAAGATCAAATGATTCGGTAAAATCCACATATAAGTTATGTAAGCTGGTAGCGTGGCTAATGATTCATCAATAAAAATCGAGAAAGAATAATGGATTTGCTGTCTTAGATCTGCCAGAATGAAAACCATATTCTGGTGTGATATATATATATATATATATATATACATATCACACCAGAATACATATATATACAGGTGTCCCAAAGTATGTGGATAACGACTTCTTCTCGGAAACTAAGATAGCTAGAAAAAACTAAAAAATACTTGTCCCCCGTAATTTTTTTTTGTTAGAAATCCAAATTTAATTTGCAAATTTGTTTTGGTGCTTCCAGAAGCGAGATACAGGCAACCAACTTCATTTTTTTTTTAAATGGGGAGGTGTGGTTTCTATTTAAGAAATAGATTCCTCTATTTTTTGTAAGAAAAATTTACTTGAACGGTTTTTTTCTTTGAGCGATATTTCAAAAGTTGTGAATGAAACATGATTCTTATAAGAACTTTCAAAATGATATCATAACGTCTTTTGATTGTATAAGAAGAAAAGTACTAATTACTGATTTTGCTCGAATTGGTCTCCACCATTAGAGATTCATACACATGCTTTTTCCTGCCAATTGTACCTTACGACCAAAGAAATACATCTCTAATAGTGGCGGCCAGTTCGAGCAAGATCTGTAATTAATGAGGAATAAAATTTATAATAAAATAGTACTTTTCTTCTTATTCATTCAAAAAACCGTTATAATATCATTTTGAAATTTCTTATAGGAATCATGTTTTCATTCATAACTTGTAAAATATCGCTCAAACAGAAAAACCGTTCAAGTATATTTTTCTTACAAAAAATTGAGGAATCTATTTCTTAAATAAAAACCACACCTCCCCATTTGAAAAAAATGAAGTTAGTGCCTGTATCTTGCTTCTTGAAGCACCAAAACAAATTTGCAAATTAAATTTGGATTTGTAACAAAAAACTACGGCGACACGTATTTTTTAGTTTTTTTCTAACTATCTTAGTTTCCGATAAAAAGTCGTTATCCATATACCTTGGGACACCCTGTATATTGTGGCGAATCACGAGCAATCATATTGCACATTGAATAAGTATAAAATAGATCACATGGGAAATTGAGCACAATGGTATGCGAGGCATTTTGGAAGAAAAGTAAACAGGATCGAGACAGGAAGAATTTTCGAGGAAGTTAAGAAGTGTGACTTTACTAACTGGAATAGTAGAAGAGAGAAATTTTTCTTATCAACTAATAAAGAGTTATTAGTCACCCGGTCTTTCATTTAGTAGATGTAACAATATATAATAAATAGGCACACGTCAACGACTTTTGCATTCCATAGTAAGAATAAGGACAGCGCAAAACTCGAGTTATTCCATTTAATATATAAAGGTTATTGGTAGATGATCTGCGACGTCAGGCTTACATCTAAACTGCCATTTCGGTATTATTGGGACTTGATAGAGGCGTTGCTTGGAAAGCTATAATGTCATCATATATCCCTTATGCCCAAAGAATGAACAGATATAATGCACGCCCAGATGTATATGTAAAACCCACTAGATAACTATCTATGAAAAGTTCTAAGTTCATATAAACATTTAGTAAAACTATCATATTTAGAGAAACTTTTGTCTTTTAGAATTGTAAAGGAAAGTCCTGTGAATATTTCACACCAAGTTTAAGTCAAATGTTGCATAACATATGTATGAGCTGTTACATACCCGGCCTTGTGGATTAAGTCATCAAACTTCATAAATTATTGTTCTTTGATACTGAACTAAATTTAATCATTAAAAGTGTTTTATTTATTAATTTTTGTTTTTTAACAAAAAATTTGTGGTTATTATAATTTGTAAACAACGAGCGGGTATAAAAATCTCCAGTGTTTGATTAAGAGCGGATCATCAAAAAAAAAAACAAAAAAAAAACGGTTCTCTAAAATTAATGTTTGACCACAAACTTCATCATGTGACAGGTAAACTTGGTGTCACATGACCACACTATGCAAGGTAGTGTTTTGATTAGAAGAAGGACCACATTAGACGACCTTGATGAAAGATTTTTGGTTTTAATTACAACTTTTACCGCTTAGATATGATATGAAAGAAAAGAAACTAAAAAAAAAAAAAAAATATGAGCTGACATTTTAAATCAGTCTCGTTGTCAGTCAGATCTGATTTTGTCAAAAAAGTCATCGCAATTAACACAGTCTGTTAGGTGTCTTTGCTATATTTCTGTTTATTACTTTGTTTAACATCTGTCCTTTATAAAAAATAGGGACATTAAAAAAATACTAACAGTTGTTCTGGAAAGTCTATTCTGTTTAAAGTTGTCTGTCCACTACACCGTACCATACTAGGACCGTACCGGTATCGACACATGCAAACTAATCTGCTTTGTGTTGATAGTATCAAGCAATACCCACTAGTCCGTTCCGTCATCGGCCAACACCGTAGCGTGCTGTGATCGTACCCTCAACAATTTGACGGAGAGGATATTTTTCAGTACCGGCACGCTACCAAACCGGTGTTGCGTATACTTCAAGTTATAACCGCTCATACTTCGCGTTGTTATCCCTGTCATGTTACAAAGCTTAGTTCTTTTACTAAAGTACAATATTCTCTCTCAGCTTCGTTTTCTTAGATCTTCATGAATCCAGTAGCGTCTCGTGTTCCGTTTTCTTTTTCCTCCTCTTTGTCCAGAATAATGGTAATCATTGCCTAGTTCTCTTAAAGATAATTTCCGAATAGCCATAGTTTGTTTATTTTAAAGAAACTTCAGAACACCTTTAAACTAGAGATTTTAGTTCTCTCGACAACGCGTCCGCGTGGACACGAAAATGGAAAATGTACAAAAACCGATAGAACGGGAACCAAACAGGTACGATACGGTTATCATACGTGTTATATACGGGAATATAACACGCCCACTGTTGATCCGTTGCAGTGGGCATAGATAGTGACCGGAGCGCCTGACACTTTCCTATTACGGTCTCTTAGTATGGCACGATATATTGGGCAGGACCTTAATACAAACAAAGTCTAAAATAAATGGAAAGATTGCATTCGTTACTGTGTTTACTAAATCTGGATATTCGGTTTTCAATTCCGTCCACCAATTTATGATGAGATTTTTCTTTAAATTCGGATTGTAGGTTGTTTTTCCTCTAATGTCGCAGAAGAATAGCGGAAGTCATGGCGTTGTGGGAAAAAAAATCAGTTATTACATGTTCAAAAATCTGTTGTTTTTAGGTTCTCGTGTTCGGGCAAGGAATTGAAAAGAATTTTGAATCTAAATGAAAGCTCTGAAATAAAATTTTTCAAATAAATTAGAAAAATATACATATAAAGTCTATATTTATGGAATAAATTATTCATATTTTTTACTGTCTGTCCGAAAAATTGGCTATATTTCCACTATAAATACATAAATTCGGCTAAATTTCTTAAGTGATCATAAGCCTACTTCTTCGGGAGGATGACTGGTAAGATTACACAGGCTGCGCACAGAATTTTGAAGAGAAACTTAGCGTACCTCTAAAAATCACTTTCCATACTCCACTTTGGAGAGCACTGTTCTAGACTACCACTTTGAGTTGCAGCAAAACGTTTTGTGTAGCCTATCTGACTATGTGCACATTGATTTGCTATAGGCTTCGGTCAAGTATTCTAACGCCGATTGTATTCCAAAAATCTTCTGCAAAATAATTAAAACTCATTTCTATGTTTCCAATAAATCTATTGTAAATGACATCTAATGAAAAAAGTATGCCACAGTAGATGTCATCAATGTTTTAATGAGGTAGAAAAGTTCATCTAAGTTGGCAGGATGAATAGACCTCAGTGGGCGGGAACAAACTTAGGGAAATGAAAGAGGTAGTAGAGGGACACCCTGGGACACCAGTTATAGAGGAAATAGGAGGGAAGAGGTAGTGATAGCTAGATTGAGAATCGGCCATACCCGAATAACTGATGTGTAGAAATGCAGCCCCTATGTGTATTAATTTCAATGCATCCCTGACAGTGAAGCATATATTGCTAGACTGCTCGATGTATTCTAGATGGAGATCATTGAACCGTATTCCAGAGAGAATGCTATCCTTAATGACCTGAACATTATTGATAGACTGATTCAGACCCTGAAAGACATTCATATATGTGGAAAAATTCAATTTATTACTATTCATTCAAAGACTTGTATATTTAAATTGTAAGTGTTTTACTTGATATGTTTTCTAAGTCGTTACTTTTTTAGTTGAGTGTTATCTTATATAAAGTGTTAGTGTAGTTATTAGTTTCAGTGACATTTTCCGTGGTAGCCTGCTTCATTTTGTGGTCATCGACCGGTTTCGGGCATTTGCCCATCTTCAGGATGCATTTGTCAGTCAGTGTGGTAACACAGAGTTGCACAGTGCAGATTCAGTTTACACACTGACTGGTCTTTTTTACTTGTATTTAAAAACTAAACTCTTAAACTAGGTCAACGGGGCTATGGTGATGGTATCTGGATGGGAAAAAGAATACGCGTTGGGATTGTTAAAGGGACAAATTTTCCTTAAAATGGAAACAGCACGTGGTGGTCTAATTTTTAAACTCTATTTTGTTGAAGGGAGATTCACTTTAGAATTAACTAATCAAAATAAATTTAAAATTAAATTGAATAACAATTTCAACTAACATAATTTAAAATTAACAACAAAGTTTAAAATTTAGACCCCCACATGTTGTTTCCATTTTAAGGAAAATTTTCTCCTTTAACAACCCAAACACCTGTTCCTTTTCCCACCCAGTTACCCCATTACCATAGCTCCCTTGACCTAGTTTAAGAGTTTGGTTTTTAAATACAATTAAAAATACTTGTCAGTGTGTAAACTGAATTTACGCTCTGCAAGTCTGTGTTATAACACTGTCTGAAAAACGCATCCTGAAGATGGGCGGACGCCCGAAACCGGTCGATGACCACAAAATGAAGCAGGCTACCACGGAAAATGTCTCTGATGCTTTCCAGCTCTGCGGAACCAACCACCACAACAACTAGTTGTTAGTTTTATTTATATATAATCATTACAGCTTTGGTTGGACGGAAGTAGGGCATAATAACAAACAGACTTCTTGCCCCCCCCCCCCAATCTATTCCATACGTCTTACACAAACATCTCATTCGTCTTTGAGGTAGCCATATTAACGAATTTCAAAGTTCATATGAATCTGTATAACCGTTATCATTCGTTAATCCCATATCTTATACTTCTAAATCATCTTTAGAAACCCACTCCTAAGACTTAATAGTCAAATTGATTCTTTAAACAACAAAAAAAAAAAAATAATCAGCAACATAGTTTAAAATTTAAGCCCCTTCTTTTCTTCTTAGAATCCAAGCAGTTCTGTAAATTCGCCATAATTTTTGTTTACTTATATCCAAAAATCTAAACAAATAAAAAAATAAAAAATAAAAAAAATGTTCAACAATTCAACAATGATGGCGTTCCCACATATTTCACCTATTCATTGAAAAATGAATTCACTCGTATTAAATATTAGGTAATATTTTATCACTTGTATAAATTCATAATTTTGAAATTTATATCTACATAAATATGGTGTTGAAAAAAAAAAAAAAAAAATGGTAAAATATTATGCAAATAAAGATAAAAATGATGAGAACAAGGTTTATATATACAGAAAAATATTTTAAGAAAAAAAAATTAGTTATAAATACATGTTATAGTAGAGATATTGAAAGACGAAAAGATGGAGGAGAACATATTGGCTGGAGTGCTCTGTAAACATCAAATAACTTGCTAAATTTGTTCTTATCTCTTCGTTACTGTCTGTCTGCGTGTGTGTTATCATTAATTATTCCAATATATTTTAATCCATGTTATCTTATTTATATTTGAAAAATATTATCAGTTTAAAATGAATAATTTTCTGTTTCGTTTGATTACAGGTAGGTGAATTAAGTGTTTTGGCAATTTGGGCGCTTTTGATATGAAGGTATTGTAAATTTTATGTATTGTAGATTTTTTTTTTTTTTATGCTTTTGTAAATTTTTATTGAATATGAAATTTCTTTTAATATATTAATATATTTTTAGAATATTTAGAATATTCCAAAAATATATTAATACATTTATAATATATGCGCGCGACATATTTTTGCTAAAATCTAGTTTAATCCTTTTATATTACAATATCAAATTTTTTAGGCGCTATTAACGTTCAATTACCAAATTTAAGTGTCGTAGAGGAGGGTGGAAGCATCTACTTTACTATTAACATTTTTTAAACGCATATAAAATTTAGCAGTTATATGCCGGGACTCGAACTGGGCACCTCCCTGTTACAAGTCTATAATCATAACCACTACACCACACACACATAGAGATAGAGCCTGCCCTAAAATTAAGTTTTACTTTACCATACGCTTGGTTAGAATTATCATTGTGGTTTTTTTTTCGGAAATACATGTTTTGAGTCAACTGTATACGAAAAAAAAATGTTTTTTTGTGAATGATATGGTATGTTTTGTGTGAACGAAATATTTCAAAAACGAAAAAATCGCACGATGTTTAAATTTAATGTTTCTGTTTGTTTAATGTTCCACCACCAGCATATCTGTGTCACCGAAGTATTCGGTCAAAATCTATCAACCGGAAATATTTACTGAATGGCTTCTTTTTCCATTTTTACGCAAATTGCTCAAAAAAATTATTTCAATGATGATTTTCATTAAATTTCTCACACAAATTAAACATATAAATGTCTTTGTTTTTAAAACCGTTTTATCTTAAAGATTTTTACTGGATAATTGACTTTTTTAGGGCTTCTGGGTGAGCAGCGACGTTATTAAGCTTTCTAAGCTTCAAAAACTACCACTTCAGTACAATTTGTAGTCCTTTCACTTATATAACATTGTGGTATATAAAAAAAATTGCTACAATTCCAGGAAATTGAAGACTATCGTAAAAGCCGACTGTGTACTGGGAAGGCTCCAGGCGCCAATAACCTCAGATGTTGACATGCCTTATAAATAAGTGATTGTTTACAATAATTTTGACAATTTAATGCAGATAATGTATAAAATAAACATTTAGGGTAACTATTAATTGCTTATGTAGTAATTATTTACACAAGTTATTTGATTGGTTGTGAAATTATCCAATTAAATACACTTTTGCCATCTTTTTTTTTCGGATTTTTGTCTGATTAAGATAACAACACTCATTTTTTTTTTTACTTTACAGAAGACACTCGTTTAATCTTTCCAAAATTAAACCAGCACAAAATTATCAGCACTTATGGCGTTGCCGTTAATTATTTACTTATGTAAACGTTATCTGAGTGATCTAGTGAATCAGAAGGTATTATCAATACTCAGTCAACAATTTTTAAATCCATCGTAGATTTTCAAGATAAAAATGGAACTTGGATCTCATGATGACAGGAAATGTTATGAGTTCTAATTCTCTACTGCTGTATAACGTAACAAACATTATAGCAGATTGACAGAAACAATAGACTGTCGCAAGAATTATTATATATTATTTAGGTTGCAAAACCAAAGCAATTTGGTTGGCGAAATGGCATTTAATAGTAAGCCTACTCTATTCTAGCATGGGTCTTTCCAACGAAAGTTTAACTGCACTTAGGCCATATATGGACGCTTTATATACCCGTACACTCATTCTCCAAATCATTAATAAAACCGACGTTTTGTCCTTCTGCTTCACAATTTGATACCAGACTTATGCCAAATTTTAGAAATAGCCTGTATACATTTTGAACCCTCCTTATTCGAATCAAATCTGGATATAAGCGCAGCTGAACGACAATTGTGTAAAAGTACCTTATCTATTGATGAAATTAATTTTTTTTCTAGAAAAGCTATATAAAAGAAAAAGAAAAAGATATAAAATGTAGGGTAATATCAAAAACAATTCTGTCACCTTCAGAAACGGTGCAAACAAGCTATGTTGAGTAAAATTTTATTATTATAGTTTCAAGCATTAAATTTATTATTAAATTGATTTCTTGACTGACTTGAAAAACAAAGTTCAAATCAACAAATCTATAATAAGACCAATATGGACCTACGGACTACAACTCTAGGGAACTGCCAAACCGACACACACTAAACGGTTACAACCCATATAGAACAAGATACTGCTAACAATCATACAGTGACCATACTATGTTTCTAACATGACGCTTACATACTCCAGATCCTATTTTTACACGACTTAACACAACAACTTCACAAAAGATTCTACAGCAAACTAAGAACATACACGAATCTGCACGTCACAAACCTGTCCTCCCTAACCATTCCTGGGAATCCTCCCAGACGTTCAAAACTTTCCAAGGGACCTCCTATTTCAGAAAGAGGAGGAATAACAACACTAGGAAGAGTGGCATTGGCCACCTCCTTCAAGCCAGGACACTAGGCTCACATTTCCTTACTGTAAAACATTACAGATTGTAAGTATTATAAATAAACAAAAAAAAAGATAATTCATTTCCATTATAACATAAAAAAAAAAAAAAAAATTTTTTAAATGTTTATTTAAAAATTTCTACTTTACTTTAAAATTATTAATATATTTTTCTTATCCTCCATAACTACGCTGATGATACTTGTGTCATTGTCCCAAATCTTGATTATGTTTTCCCATCCCGTATCCTACTCTGTCTCATTATAAGACTGGCTTATCAGGTGTAAAATGAAGGTTAATCCCATCAAAAGCAAATATACATTCTTCATCCTCCAACTCGCCATTATCCCTTCCATCTTCCTTCACAGGATCATAACACCAATTGTTGACAAAATCCGAAACTTAGGACTTCATTTTGATAAATGATTCACATGGAATCCGCACATCACATTAAAAAAACTGGAGCTGAACAGACCACATTATTAATTTCTTTTTAGGCTATGGACCGACACTACTCATAAAAAGACTTATTTATAGCATTATCATGAAACCCCCTTGGACATACGGATGCGAGGTTAGGGGTTCAGCCAAGCATTCCCATTTCTATCACATTCAATCCTTCCTATCAAAAATCGTAAGAAGAATTACCAACCGTCTCTTCTATGTTTCCAAAACCTAACCCGTCATACTGACCTCAAAATTCCTTTTATCCAAAGGCTTTCCTCGCTTACTAACCCAGACAACCTTTACAGAAGACTAAAACGCCGCTGGCCCCGCGACCACTTTTTTTTAAATTAACGTCTTTACATTAACGACATCTTAAAAAACGCTAGTGGGAATACCTTCCTTGGGAGGCATCTCCAAACAAATCTTTCATGCCTATACTTTTTTTCTATTGCATTATGGAAATTGGCCGACCATAATTTCTTGAAACTAGGCAACTAAAAGAACTACAGCCAGCCGATTGTTGTCGGATGAATACGAAAGTCATCGAGTACATAAAGATTCGAAATAAAATATAAACTGGAAGTTTACATACACTATGTAGTAAGAAAAAAATAATGCTTAAAAAAGACTTTTAATATAAAATAATTTAAACCAAGCATGAATAAAGACTAATCGTGATCCAAAATAGTAAATAAACAAGCAAACTTCTCAACCTGATATCGTTGCTTTGACTGCACACCGCATTTCGATATTCAAGATATTTTGGTCAATCTATAGCGTATTCACTTTTTTGGAGGCATTAGCGTCACCTATTCATAAATTTCTTTCTTGATCTATTGCCACACGAGCTGGGGAGCACAGCTTTATTTACTTAATCTTATTTTGCATTCACACCAAACCTTGCCCAGCAAGATTATGGTGATTTTGTATTATTCACTTATTGTTTTTATTTGTAATTAAATATATATATATAATTGCATCCAAAGCTTAAAATTTATTTAATTGAATTTGCTCTGTCATTTATTTTTTTTTAAACTCTGGAGATATAAAGTACAATTTTGGCCATTGAATTTAGTAGAATTGTCACATAATTCAAACTACTCTAAGAAAATGTATATTTTTAAAGTATACTGATTTCAGGGGGGGGGGGGACTATATCCACATGAGAAATCTAACTGAGCTTGTTCAATATTTTATTTAATGCCCAACTTTTTTGGGGCCAATTTATGATTAATATACTGAATAGTAAAATCAAATATATGATCAAGATTTTATAGGGTAAAGCTGGGAGAGATGACGCCGTAGGAGAGAAGACGCAGGCTTTACTTCTCTTGTTTGCCACCACGTGGCGTCATGGAAGTTAGTCGAGGAGTAGAGAGATCAGAAGCGAACATATTGCAAAATTCTTCAGTTATTTTGTGTGTTCTTCTGTGTTCTAGGAACATTTATACGCATCACGTGTGTTTTCATAACGTGAATTTTCATAACGCTTAGTAAATTTTTTTATATACTATATTAATTGCAATGAAATGAAAGATTTCCAGCTGTCGTTAAAGTTGGACTCGTAGACATAGTGTTTACCAAGTTTCATGTCGATCAGCCATGTTACCTTCACAGAGGAGAGGTCTCCTACCTATGGTGCGTCATCTATCCTACCATAATAGGAGAGACGGCCAAATGTAGTGTATTTGTATTTTGTTTCTGGAATAAATGAGAATGTCTTTATTTTGAAAAATAACATTTTTTTTTGCAGATAATAGTAGTTAACATATGTTTTATAAGAATTTGTTGTGGTGGTTGGTTCCGCAGAGCTGGAAAGCATCAGAGACATTTTCCGTGGTAGCCTGCTTCATTTTGTGGTCATCGACCGGTTTCGGGCGTTCGCCCATCTTCAGGATGCGTTTTTCAGACAGTGTGACAACACAGACTTGTACAGAGAAATTAGTTTCACACTACTGGGTGTATTTTTAAAACTAAACTCTTAAACTAGGTAAAGGGATGGTGGCTGGGTGGGAAAACACGTGTTTGGGTTGTTAAAGGGCAAATTTTCCTTACAGTGGACACAACACGTGGGGGTCTAATCTTTAAACTCTGTTGTTGGAGGGAGACTTACTTCACAATTAACTAACCAAATTGTTAAAGGGTTAATTAATATAAAAATAGGTTAAAGGGCAAATTCTTTTCTTACAGTGGACACAACACGTGGGGGTCTAATCTTTAAACTCTTTTGTTGGAGGGAGACTTACTTCACAATTAACTAACCAAAATATAAAGAATATAAGATACACAAAATAAATTTAAATAAAATTGAACAACGATTAAACTAACATTTAAAATTCATTCATTCGTTTAAAATTGAACGATTTTTTATATAATTAAGTTTTCTCTGAATATCTCTGAATGTCTCTGATGTTTTAAAGGAATTATTACCTCTTTAATATATCTCCTACATTTTGATACAGGGCATAACTTTGAAATGTGCGTCTCCTAGCTTTACTCTATAAGTTATTTAGCGCGAAACCAGGCATTACGAATAAATTTAGGTTTTAGGCTTTAATTTATTGATGATTCAAATGAAAACTGTTTGGCTGGCCTACAATGAAGATATCAGTATATGGAGTCAGCTTTAAACAAACTAACGAATAATTCATCCACGTGTTGAAATTTTTTTTCGTTAGACTGATCTCGACTAATTTACGACAGATTAAAACAAATTTCATGCACTATTGGATATTTTGTCACTTCCGACATTTCTTTTTGACACTTCTGAAAAATAAAGAAAAGAAAGAAATTGTGATTCCACTTTCCTATTTATTTCGCAATAAACTAGTACTTTAATTTGGAAATGTAATTTATGATTAAATATATTTTACAGTTGTAATATAATAAACAATTTTCAAATAATAAACATCTACATTCAAGTATTATATATATAGTATATATATATATATATAGTGATATATTTACACAGACCTTATAAATATAATTCTAGTACTTCTAATAATTATATATATTGGAGCGTCACAGATACGATACGGAGAATACTTATTATTAGTAATTCAAATGATACATCTGAAATATATATATATATACGTGACTTGAATACCATGTATTTTATATATATGCATATAGATTTATACATTATTTGTTTATATAGAATCCATAGATATACTAGTTAGTATATAGGCAATACTAGAATTATATTATATCATTGCAAATTATTATTTCTTACAATATTTGTTACAATATATATTACTAAAAAACTATTTTCATTCATAATGTTAACTGGTATAATATACTAGTCATTAAAAAAACATAAAGATTATATTATTACAAGTAAATAAAATAAAATAAAATTTTAATATATGAGCGTATAGATTTTATAACTACTTTAATAACAATTATTCTTATTATTAACATGCGTAGTACATTCTATATTGAATTAATTTAATCTATCTCTTTATCTTGTTCCTTGTCATAATTAGTTGTATTAGGCAAATTATCATTGTCTTTTTTTTTTAAATTAATACATTATTATTTGCTAATATAATGTCATTCTTTAAGAATTTATGCAGAGTAGAAAGAAATACCTTTGCGTGACGTTTTTATAAAATGTAGGCGACATATTTACTCTATATAATACTGCGTTCTTATATATTATATGTGTATACATAAAATATTATTTTTTAATTATAAATTTAATTTATTGTATCAATTTTCTATAAAATTAATATTTCTTTTGAGCTTCTTTAGAGAATTTTTGGGAATTTCAAGGAAAAAAAAGCAAACTACAATTTTTAATTATTTAAGACGAATGTTAATTTTAAATTTTTTACGTAACTAAGGGGTTGCATTTCTATTCATGAAAATAATGTAATTTTTTTTGTCTATCAGTATTATTTTCATAGATTTTTTCTTCACAAAAAATACTTTATGAAATTTTTTTTGTCTGTTTATTTTCATTTGAAACACATATAGACACAAATAGAAATAATTGATGTAATTTCAGATATTCAAGACTGTAATTTTTTTTGAATGATCAATATGATGACGTAATTTTTTTTAGTTTAACTAGTTTTTATTGTGAAAATCCTCAAAATAAAAGTTGTTCATGGAAATTTATTAAAAAAATAAGTTTTTTTTTTAAGGAAAAATTAATTACAAAAATTATAAAAATATAATTACAAAAACCAATAAAATTATTAAACCGGCAACATATTTTTTGTGTGGAAAGATTAGTGTAACGGCAACGGCCCAACCGAGAGAAAAAAGGCCCTCTCTGGTACTCTCTCACTTAAGCTAGGGTGGGAGAACCTGTATATAAGCCAGTGGGACATCTATCTATTTCTCGATCTATCAGATTCAACCATATACATCACATCGTGTCATAACTCTAATATAACCCTTTATTCTATAAAATCATTACAAGTCCAGTGCAGTTTGTGTAAGCTTATAGCTATATTATAACAGTGTCTTCATATCTCTTCCACTTAATCAATCCCAATTTCTCTCCTCATCAACTACATTTTATTAGACACTGTTATATACAGGTTCTCCCACTCTAGCCTGCTTAAGTGAGAGATTACCAGAGAGGGCCTTTTTTCTCTTGATCAGGCCTGTGTTCTCTCTCTTGCCGTAGCCGGTTACAATTAGCAACAGAAGATTATCATTGGTTTCATTTTTTAGATGTAATTTCGAAGTTAATTCCCAGCGATGCATATATCTTAATATCAATTTACCTTGATCGTTATTTGTGTGAAGTTGTACGTATGTAAATAAATTTTCCGCTGGAACCAGAAACTAGAATGATCATAATTACATTAATCCATTATAATATTTATTAGTAGTAAAGTGCATAATATTTTAAAGAAGTGACGACTCTAATGACTAATAAAAAGTGCGCATTTGATCATCTCTTGTCGATCCAACCGAGGTTCTTTTCGAAATGTGTGATCTTTGCCAGAGTTTCAATCATTTGCCCACCATAAGGATGTTTTGTAAAAACACAGGGAGATTATATTGTCTGTCACAATATCCTGACGATGGCCTTTTTTTTTATTTGGCACATATCTCTGAAAATTATTAATCAAATGACTGACTTTTTTTTAACACATTCTTCGCCAAAATGCTGTATTAATGTGAATAATGTGACTAAAAAACACGCTCTTTCAATTTTGGATTTTTTTTTTGAAAACTCTATTACTGAATAGATTTATTAAAAGTAAATATAAAAGAAAAGGAATATAAATATTCAACATTTTTTTTTTTTTGGTCTCTAAATATTGAAGAATTTTATTTTGTATTAATAAAAGTGTGAAACTGAAATCATCAAATTAATTTTTAGGAGTATGTGTTTTTAGGGAAGGGAAGAGCTAAAAAAAGGTTAGCGTACTGGACTTCCACGCGGACCACCCGGGTTCGAGTCCAGCTGTGCTTAACCTTAGATTTTTTCTTCCTAGGAGCCTCTACAGCTCACTGCCCGGTAACGGCCAGGGTTCTCTGTAACACTGTCTTGAGGCCGGCAGTGCACTGAGAAGGCTCCGGGCGCCAATGACCATAAATGTTGACGCGCCTTAAATTAAAAAAAAATAAATAAAGCAGTATATGTTATTTTTGATACAATTACAATAATGTAAAGATTGCAAAAAAAAAAAAATCTGGTGTGAAACACTCACACAACTTTCTCTTACTCCTGTTCTCAAAATTATAATTGACAAATGATATATATAGTTTGTGTACCAAATATAACGAAATTCGTCGAAAACTGACAAAACTTTACAGTAAATGCGCATTTCCGGTTTACTAATTTTCTTAAAACTTGGAATTTTGGCCAACTATTTATTTCTATTTAATTTTGTTTGGATAATAGAATTATATAATCAACTATGATACCACTTTAGAGGAAGCCTGTAACCCCACCCCTCCCATAAAAGTACCCTTAAATGAATTTTCCCAGGAAATGTTTTTTAATAAAAGATGTAGATCTTTATATTTAGTTTATATACGAAGTTTCAAGAAAATCGTCGAAGCCATTTTGAGAAAATCACGAAAAAGTGAAAAAATCATTTAGTAAAGTGTTAAAACAAACGCACTTCCGGTAAAACTGAAATAGAACTTTAGATAAAAACCTAACACCACCCCTCCCCCAGAAGTGCCCTTAAATGAATTTTTCCGGAGAAATGTTTCAAATAAAAGTTGTAGCTCTTTATATGTGTAGTTGATATACCAAGTTTAAAGAAAATCGTGGGAGCCATTTTTGAGAAAATCGCAAAAACGTAAAAAAAAGCAACTAGTAAAGTGGTACTTCCGGTTAAGGAATTTTGATAGATAACGCACCGTCAGATCCCATGGTGATACCTAAACGTAATATCAAGTTTCCCCTTTCTACGGTTTTTCGTTTTTGAGCTATGGTGTTCACACACACACACACACACACAGTCTGTTTGCTAAAAACCACTTTTTTTACGGTGAAAAGTCGATATCGAAAATTTGACACGATTACAATACTTCCTTTAACTAGGATTAAGAGAAAGTAAAAAGAATGTAATAAAATTCTATAATTTTAATCGATTCCTTTTCTAGCCGGGTCAGGCGAAGGTAGACTGGAAAAAAGTCATAATACTAACACTGGATCTGATAAGCCCAGTATATTCCACGTATTCTCACATTTACAACCGGCCGGTAACATTAAATATATATGCCCAGACCAGGTTGTGGGGGAACCTTCAATTTTGGAAATAGCAAAAAAAAAAAAAATTTTAGTCCCAAGGAATTAAAACGATAGGCGTTTGTTTTTAAGTTATAAGTACAACTGTAAGCATTTATTATTTAAAACAAATTTTAATCATATTCTATATTTAATTGAGAAGTATTATAATATTTATTTTTTTCCGTTTTGTTTTTTTAATTATGACATTTTTGATTAATTTGGAATTTAAGGTCGACTAGTAACAGTTTTTAGTGTAACAGTTAAAGTTGTTTTTTAATAAATTCAAGAATATTTTTAAATGTCTGTTCCAGCATATACCATATAGTTATTATATCCTATATTTTTATATTTGAAGTATTTAAATGGATTAGTATTATACGTGCATAAATATTTTATATAATTTTAATGTTTATACATATATATATGTATGGATGTTATGTGTACATAGGATTTTATATATTTTATAATTTATATATGTATATATTTACATGTGTGACCTTAGTTCGCCAGTATATAATTTAAATTAAAAACAAAAATACATACATTTAGTATTATAATTATGTCATGTTTATTGGAACTTATGTGGCGCTTTTAACTAGTAACTTACATAAATACTGTTTATATATTTAAATCTATAGTATTTTAAATACCAAGTAATAATTTATAAAATAATACAAATATTTAGAAAGTTTTACAAATAAAATATATTTGTTTTGAATTTTCAAATTGATTCTGTTTATAAATTTTGTAATAAATAATAATTCATAGATTTCATTCAACATTTCAAAAAATAACTAATATTAATAACGTATTATCCAGCATTATAAAAATGTTAATTATTACGTAGGTGTTATTGGGATTAGCAGGTCTGTCTGGCGCTGCTTTCTGGCTTGAATCAGGAGTACACTTGATCAATCATTTGACTTTTACGTGGCTGAGGATTCTGCTGTTCTTTGTTTTATATCAAATCAATGGGGCACCGGAAATCACATTTAAAAAAGATGTCATCAGCTTCGTTAAAGGCACTAAATTAATGTGCATTCACTTTCAAAGTGGTGCTAGAATGTTTTATAAAGGATGATGTCCTTCTAGTCATGTTATTGAGAGAATCGTTGTCATTCTTGGAGGTAAATGGGGGCTAAATTAGGCGTTTCGTTCCCACTCATTGGTCCCTCATCTATTATTCACGTTTCACTGACATATGTTCAGTTTGGAAGTTTAATGATAAGTTGTTTAAGGATATATCTCTATATTAAGTGTGCCTTCAGACAATTCCCTTTTGTAGAGTTTATGAAATAGAGGAGTAGACCCCCGCTCAGACAGATTCATTGAGTTATGAGAGAAATATATAGAAGTTATTTGGCCGGTACAAATGTCTGAATTAGAGCTCAAGATTGTCCGGTTTTTGTAAGTTGTGATTCTTAAGTAGCTCGAGTTTAAATTCTGTTTTTGATCTATACTCAATTTTTTTTTTTACTGGCTCAGGAGGGTTTTTTATTCGCTGGGTTTGCTTTCTCCCTACGAATAACAAACAATGAAAGTCAGATATTGTAAAGGGAGTATAAGGGTGATATATTCGTACATATCGACTGTGACCTGAAGAGACTATTGTGGCTCTCTTAGGTGTTAGTGTTTACACACAGAATGTAGTTAGTTGTCTATTTAGTGTTCAATGTGCAATTGTTAATGAGTCTGAATGGTGATAAACTAGCATTTACCTGTGAGTTTGCTTAAAAAACCAAGTAGATGGGCACAACAGTTTATTGTGTGAATATTGGATATTGGTTTAAGTATTGTTCGTGTTATTACGTTGGGATATAAGGAAGTTGGGATACACCACGATTCCTGAAGAAGTAGTTAGTCCACTTCCTCCAATAGCGGAATGTGAATAATATTATGTTTCCACATATATCCTTTAGCATAATGCATTGTATTCAGCAGGGTAACATCTTGGATATAAAATAGCAGTGGAGTTTGATAACATTCAAAGCGTACATCTGTAATAAATACGTCTTGAGTTTAATGGTTATTAAAACTTTAATGTGAGTAGATAAGATTATATTAAATTAAGAGTTGGGAATCCAAAGCCTGTTACTGACTTGCCTGCTAAACAAGCCTTGGACTGACTTGAGCGGTTAAAATTGTGGTTAAATAAGTTGTTTAAATGATATTACCAGTATCTTTTCCACATTCTTTTCTGGGCAACACAATCACATCCACACGCATTTCCAGCATGTTTTGGTGGATTACGTTACTTATTCTTAGTATTTTTGTTTTGTTTTGACTCAACTCTGAGTTTAGTTTCAATTATACAAAAGTGATAATTATAAATTAAACAGCTATAGCACGTCTAGACATTTTGTAGAGTAAATATTCTCCATAGAATAAGCCATATAGTAAAAGTTACCAATGTACGTGATATGTATGTAAATAAGTTTTATTGTATATAATGGAATACATGGAGCCAAAAACATTTTTAGTTTTGCACATAATTAATATTTAAATAAATAATAGTTCAAGTAGGATAAGGTATATGGCGGCATAAAACAATATTCTACATTCCTCCTCGTCGACTAGATCGATGAAACAAGAGGGGATATGTGGAAAGATACACGATTACCTGGAGCTCCACACTACCTTGCCGGGCAAGATACTGGAAGTGGATGCCACATAGTGGGATAAGATATGCTGTCCCAGTTCGTACATCGTTCGAAAAAGAAAATCAAATGAAGTCGATGCGCAAAAAATCAATTGGTACCATACGTTTCACCAAGTTTTTGAAAAGATAGTTCCAGAACGATAATTCAGTGTACAGTACAAGTAAAATTTTTTTCTCCTTCAACTCGAAGTATCATATATTCATTTTGTAGTTTTCTTACTTGAACCATTAATAAAACAGTAAATTGTAGATGGAATAAAACAAATGATGTATAATTATCTATTGCATTGCTGTTATGAGCAAAAAAAAAAAAAAAAAAGAAAAAAGTGTGCTACAGAGTAGTTTATTATCAAGCACTTAAAAAAATATTAGAAAACTTAAGATCGATATCTTTTTTTTACAATCTTTTGCTACACCAAGTTTAAGTTGATTTTAAGATGTGATAACAATCAGTGGCAAAAAGAATATGGTATGTATGTATGTTTTTATACTTTATATGCATGCATATATATATATTTTTTTTTTTAACCACGTATATGGAATGACTGATTATTAGTAAATTATTTATGTGCTCTAGTTTAGTCTTGGGTAAGGTTATGATTCATAGAGAGAGGTCATAGGTGCAGAAAAGATAAGCAAAAAAAAAAAAAAACCAAGTAAATTAAAATCAATATAAAACTATATGAAATTAATTCACAACTTAAGAAAATAACATTAAACTGAAGGGATCTTATTCTTTTTAAAATAACGCTGTTCAATTATTGCCAACAAATTATTCCGTGATATTTTATATTATTTGACAATATATTTCTACATTTCTAGTTCTTTTTATTGTATTGTGAACAATTAATAAATAATTGTATCAGAAAAAAAAACAACAACCACTAAATATAAATATTGTGTTTATTTAATAACCAAAAATGATTTAATTTTTTTTTCTAAATAACACAACAGATGTCCGTATACTCAAAAGTATTATTTTTGCAAAATAAAAATTCATTGATTCAAAATACGAAAATTGTTTTTTTGTTTTCCTGAAAACACTTTAAAATGGAGAAAGAAATAAAAACCAGGTATCCGTAGCAGTTTTTTTTTGGTGGTCTAACATGTGGCATATTCTTACTTTTTTGTGTGAATCTCTCAACATTTCTATTATTAATTGCTCTTAAAAATGGAATAAGTTTTTTTTTTCTTTTATACACCCTTACCGAAAATATTGCCTTTTTTATGACATTTCTGTCGTTAGACGCCGTATTTTTTAGTCAGGACGCAAAATAATTACAGTCACACTTGCTTTGTACAAAGCCTAGACTGAACCATTTAAGTCGATAATCATATGTGTGTAAAAATCGTCTACCACTTACCCATTACCTTGTGTATCAAACTTATTTTTCTATCTATGTGAAAGCAGGTTGATTTGTGTAAATAAACCCTGGTTATTAAAGAAAAAAAAATAAATAAACAGATATATATCTAAAAAGTGCAGGAATATATATCTATCTAAGAAGACGGGCGTTTTCAATATGCCTATGCCAAGGCGTTGTTTGAGAAGCTCAGTCCCGTCAAGGAGCATGTGTTAACAATTCCGGCGCTAGAAATTAGAAGAGGGTTAACTGAAAATCTCTCTGCCCCCTCCATAATCTCGAGTTCCATAAATTTTTTTCAGCTCTTCTCAGCAACCTTAGAGAGATTGTACGTATTAGGCACAATGATATCTGTTAATTTAACATCATTCTCTAATTTGTCTTCAAGGATGATATATATGGTCTTTCATGACAAACATTCCTGACAGTACCTAGTGTACCTACTGCGGGGAGAACCTTCGCTGCAGCCTCTATAAAATCCACATCCAATTGCCAAATTACCAGATGGGTAATTGCAACATTGTTATAACGACGCTTGGCGTAGTTATTTGACAGACTTCATTCAACATTGCAGCTCCTTATCGTTCGTTATTTTGGATAGCCATCATAAACCTAAGTTTAAAAGTTCGCTATTCCTAACCCATGCGTTTAGACAATGATTTGACGAAATTCTGCCGTTCAAGGTCATATGCGAATTTTCCATGCAAGGGTTTTAATTTCAATGTTCTTATTATTTCGTATTCTTTAAGGACCTTTTCATCCGCCTGAGCCGTTCGATCTCTTAGATTTAGTGGCATTCATCGCAAATCCAAAATCGCAAACAATCCTATGAAGATATGAATCATCGCACGTTTTAAAGAAATATTATTTGGCTATTACGCTCACGATTCCCGCGCCACCTTTAGCTCTTGAAAGAGGATGCGTTCAACACAAGAGTTCCAGTGATGCATACTGTATTTCGTCGTTTCCAATGTTGTTACTGTATTTCAAGATTTTCCAGTTCCATTTTAGGCCAAGAAATATTCCAAAGTTTTATAGGACAAATCGGTATTGACGTAAGAGTTGATTACTTGAACATTAATTCTAAAATTCAATTGAACAAATCGGTATTGACGTAAGAGTTGATTACTTGAACATTAATTCTAAAAATTCAAATCTCATTACTATCTGTTATTATTATTTATAGGTTATTCTGATTTTATAGGCATCACCTTACTTTACCTATTTATAGGTTATATTATTTAATTATTGTTTATTATTATAATATGTTATAGGCGAGAACCGCCAAACTTAGATGTATTGCATGTTGATAGTATTGCAATCGAATCCCCTGATTCAATTTTCTTAGGATTTCTTTCTCCTATATCCTTCCTTTTTCCCACGGTTCAACCATTGTTCTGTTAACACATATTTGTAATCCTAATACCTACAAATTACTAGCAATAAATATACTTAAAAAACTAGGGGTAAGAGAAAGTAAAAAAATGGTAATTCTTAAAAAATGTATTAAATTATTATACGATTACAACGTAATTTATTCCAGAAGGTTGTTGAAATTCCCAGCACATTCTACACACCTGCCGGTCCTATATCTATGTTAACTTCAGTTTGTTTTTGTTTTTTTTTATCTCCTAGCCTCACGCACGTCTGATGAATCATCATCAAAACTAACCAGTGGAAAATATAAATAACAATCGAGATGTTGAGGATAATAATATCATTAAATTAATTTTTATAATATTGTTTGTTTGTTGTTGATTATGTGTGTAATTAGAGTGCGCTTCATTTCTTTGTTTTATATGTATTATGTTTTTCTTTTTTTGTTATAAAATTCATGTTAGCGCCTTCTGTGTTACACTAAACATTTCCTGTTTCATAGTATGTAATTAAAAATTAACCGGATGATAGCATTTATGAATCTCAATTTCAATGTTGTTGACTCGTTTAAGTGTTAAAAAGAAATTATCTTGCTTCCGGTTTTGTGTCTATATAATTAAGCTCTTTGTGCCTTGTCGTCAGTTAACTTAAAACTTATGCCGACAGGAAAACTATTAATATGTTGAGGAATTGAAATATTTTGGGACTTGATGAACGTCTGGTGTGTTTAAAGAAAATTGTACTACTTATGGTCGCATTTATAAAGGTTTAAATTACGGCAAAAGTATGACATCCTCAAGATTTTGACACTTATTGTTGAATAAAAGCTATATTTAGAAACCTCACCGGCAATTAGAGTTCATTTGGAGTAGGAGGTATCCCAGCGCTCATCTCTTTTTTACATCCAGTCGTGCACTTGATTCCTGTTCACGTCACGTGAGAAAAAGGTTATAGTTACCCAACGCTATCTCAAAATAGAACTGCCTTGCATATCAGTGACTTTGCGCTTAGTTTTTGGTATTATTTAGAGTAATGGAGAATTGAAAATGAAAAAAATCATTGTGCATATGCCAATGTAGAGCTAAGGCTTGTTTAACGGCTATTGTTATTGGAGGACATGTGGTAAGCACATAGCGATTCCCGCTGCCATTTATTTCTGGTCTTCGCTACTTTTTCTCATTATGCTGTGTCAACATCGTCTTTGGTCACCCTGAACTCTCGCACCAAAGACGAACGCACTAGCCACTAGATCAATGCTGGAGGGCAATGGAGAACTGTCATAATCAAGAACTATCTATCTTAGCACGACTGAATTTTTATATGCACTTCAAGTGGGATTTATTTGTAACAGCAACCATAGGTAATTTAAAAAAAAATTAATTCAAATTACATGTTTACCTTATAACAATACAAAATTTATTAGACATTGCATATTTTCCCAAGCGAGCTTTATTGGGAATCAAACCATTTTCGCATTGCACTTGGGAACTACCGTGCAAGTCTACGATTCTCTAATAAATAAGGTACCGCAGGAGCTTATTCGAAATTAATTTTTAAGCATTTAATTTTGTAACTTTTCTAACATTGGACAAATATTGACGAAAATACGAATAATTAAATTGAGATTGGGGCCTGTGCTTAGTGTTCACCTCTTAGCTCAGTGTTTACTGAGGTTTGGTTCGATAACCCTTGGTAAACTCCAATCAAATTATATCGACAATTTCTTAATTGGGCGTATATATTCGGGGGAATATATTTCGAATTTGAAATCGGGGATATTTCACATAACAGAACCTGGACTTTTATTAATAAAGCTTTATGGGAGTGAGAGTTATCGGGATTATAATTGGCCCATCTCAGTAAAGAGAAGAGTAGTTTCTGGTGAAATAATAAGTAATTGATTTAAAATAAAAAACGGGCAACCATCCTGTGTATTCGAAACACTAGCATTATTCTTGGTTCCTGAATGCATCATGTCTTAAATAATTCGCTGAATATAGTATACAAGAGAAGGAGATTCCTTCTCATTTGTTCTTTTTTTAACGGAACGGAGATTTTTTTTGAGTAAACATAATTTGCTGAACTCTGTCTTATTTTATATTTTTTATTGTTTTATGATTGTATACAAAATAGATAGTCCATAACAGTATGATAACTGTATCTTCCACAATACTTCTCAAAGTTAAGAATCTGGCTAGTTCCTTCTTGCTTCTTGTTTATGCTGATCCTTTTTTCATATAATAGATAAATTTATGTGATAATTAGTTTCTTACGATTAGAAATATTTGCTAGCTTACATAATAGTTATCTCTCTTGTACTTCGATTAATCGAACTTATAGCTAACATATGTTTGCCACATTAGCTTCTAGTTTTTTTAAGTTTAACAGGATGCAGACATTAATTATTGTTCCCAATCAGAGTTCTGAAGAACTTAATCTAGACTTTCAGAATTTACGTGCTAAGGTTTTTTTATTTATTTTATTTGTTTTAAAAAGCTGGGATTAATATTAATTAAACGAATGGTAACGTATTTTTAAACTTTATTAAAATGTTTTATATTTAAATGAGATAATTAGAGTAAAGTTTTTATACTGTTTTGGCAATTTATTAAAAATAAAAATATTATCATTATTAATACATGCCATGGACACATTATTATTATCATTATTATTATTAGACAGCAAGGTGCTTTTAGAAAAATGTCCAAAACTTGTTATTATTGATTTTTATGAGACAAAATGCTGAATTAATATTAATTTTTTTTTCATTATTTCTTTGTAACAAGTCAAAAAAATAAATATTTTGTAGTTTATGGTCGATTGATTTCGAACAAAAAAAAAAAAAATTTATTTATTTATAAAAAGCAATTTTTATTTCGGCAAAAATTCATCAAATGATAATTTAATATTAAAGAAAAAAATTAAAAATATGTGACCTTGGGATTTAAATTTAATTAAATAATTGAATATTGTGTCTGTCACAAATAAATAATTAATAACCAGGTAAATATATGGTTGACTGTGGGTTTTAGAATTATTTTTCAATAATTAATTTGAAAACTCCAGTCTACAGAAATATTAACAGAAGTGTTATATTTTTTTCAACACGTAATAGTTTTCATGGCTGGACCGATAAATTAAAAGTGTCCAAAACAAAGAAAGAAAAAAGACATTAAATAAATTTATAATATTTGTCTAGACCTACCATTTGAAGCGTCAATGACTTCCGCATTGAACACGAAAGTTATGTAGTAAACATAACTGGAGTCTAAGATGGAAGGAGGTAAGCCGAAGAAATGGCAGAGAAGAGCGAAAAGCGGTTATCACCCTCTCAAAAATATTGATTGGATTAAAATGGAAAGTCGTTCCGGATAACTTGACCAGCACGTCAACAAGGCTTATGTCAGAACAGTCCTGGAGTAGGAAGAGATAACTATTGAACACAGCATCCGTTGCAACGACGGAATCACGAGAAATTTAAAAAAATAAACCACTTAGGTTCATAACCGGCGCGCCCAAGACAACTCATACTGCAGCAATGGAGATACAGACCCTCATTGCAGAGAAGTGCAAGTGCTGCCTTGATAATAAAGGAAAAATTGCGGAGACTGAGAAACTCTCATTCCAACACGTCAAAGGCTTGAGACCCCAAAAAACCACTGGATTAAAATCGAGGAATTAATTGGCTTCTCGACATAACAACTGTCAGGGACATTCCTGAGGAATTTCCCGGAAATGTCCCATCGACTTATTCCTCTGCAGATCCCAAACTTCTTTTTTTTTTACAGTCAGCCCAAAATGCAGTAAAATTGTGGCAATTGCGGCTGAATTAAGGAATTCACCATTTAGCCATTACTACAGAAAAGTAACCGTAAGAAATTTGGCTGAAGGTCTATACTGATGGTTCTGCGGATCCACATCAACGTGTAGTTGGGTCCGGAGTTTATTCCAACTATGCTGAAGTGCTGACTATGGCCAAGGCCCAATTTAGAATTGCTACCATTTTGTTTTAAGTGAAACTAATTTGCCAATACACTACCCCAATGGTAATCTCAAAATAAATTTTTATAGTAAATAAGAAAGATATTCATATAGAGAAGGTGAGAACCATTCGATTAAGTTCCGAATGCATAAGTGTCTTTCTTATCACATTTTTTTTGTTTTGTTTGGTTTACATAACTGATTTGTTAGTTATCAATAAGATAAGAAGTATTGTTGTATTAAAATTATATCTCGTTTATAATATTTTATAAAAAAATATAATTTGGATACATGAATAAAAAAATCTGGTGTAAAATCAACTAAACAATTTTCAATTAATGCATAGCTAAAACATTATGTGAGAAATTTTAAAATTTTTTTTACATTTTTTGCGTATTGGCCATTGCGTGTGGTCATTGGTGCCCCTCAAATTATATTCTTTTAGTTCCTGTTTCCATGGTCAGGATGACACGTATGTTCAAAACTAAATCAATATTATTTTAGCAACCAGTGTCATCGCTTCTTCAGAGCTTTCCTTACAAAAATTTCTTTGGAATATGTTTCAGATATAACAGCTTTTGACAAGTAGTTCCTTTATTATATTTTTAGCACCCCAGCCATTTTCAGAAGTTTCTTCAACTATATTTGTAAATATAAAGATTTATAAAAAAAAGATAGAACTAGATTAGTATTTTTTTGTAAATTTATAAGTCATGTCCCACATTTTATACTTTTTAATAAATTTAACTAAATGAGTTTTATGTATATTATATGTATATTATTATATTTGATACATATATGTATGTAAATTTTATTACATATAAATACATGTATATTTAACTAGTGCAATAATAATTAAATAATTAAGTTAAATTTACAAAGTGTATAAAATGTAGGATACGGCTTGCTTGTAAATGTAAATAAAATATTATTCTAGTATTAATTTTTCTGTAAAATCATAGGTTAGTTTCAACTTCCTACGATTTTTCGTTTTTGAGCTATGCTGTCCAGAGACATATATACACACACAGACCATTTGCTAAAAACCAATTTTTTGCACCTAGGGGTCCCCAAAACGGATATTTCCGGTGAAAACTCGATATCGAAAATTTGATACGGTTACAATACTTTCTCTTACTAGCTGTAAGAGAAAGTAATATAATATAGGATCTCTTGTGGTGTGAAATACCTCACACGATTTTCTCTTATCGCAATTTACTCTTATATCAATTTATATTTAATGACAAATTTTCTCCTAACTTCTAATTCTCTTAACAGATGTTTAGTTGCCTTCAGTTTATATCAATGGGAGAATCTAAACTTACGTATAACGACTTCTAGGAGAAAATCTTAACTTTACCACGCAGCCAAAACCCTCTTAAATGAATCAAAAATATTTTCCCTGATAGCCTACTTCTTTTTGTGGTCATCGATCGATATCGGGCGATCGCCCATCATCAGGATGCTTTTGTCAAAATAGTGTGATAACATAGACTTGCACTTGAGTGTATAAACTGAATTAGCTCTGTACAAGTCTGTGTTATCACACTGACAAACGCATCCTAAAGATGGGCGAACGCCCGAAACCGGTCGATGACCACAAAATGAAGCAAGCTATCACGGAAAATGTCTCTGTTACTTTCCAGCTCTGCGGAACCAACCACCACAACAAATAAATTCAATTTTTTCCAAATATATGAATATCTTTCAGGTATTGAATCAATCTATCAATAATGTTCAGGTTATTACGGGAGGCTATCTTAGTTACAAAATACTTAATTACAAAAGGACTGTAACAACTAAATTTGCGCTGTTCAAGTCTATGTTATCACATCATTGTTTTTACAAAAACTTCCTGATGATAGGCAAACGCAGGAAATCGGTCGATGATCCCCAAAAAAAAGCAGGTATCACGGAAAATATCTGTGATGCTTTCCAGCTCTGCGGAACCAACCACAACAATTCTTAAATGAAGTTTTACGGATAAAGTCTAGCAATAAGTAACCAAATCGTGAACAAAATTCACAAACCAGCAATATCTTGTTTATTGTAGTGCCTACCTTTACTGCAATCCACGTGAAGGTTGGCCGAGAGAACGTCATCTTGACGCATATCAAATAGTCTACCAAATGTAACTACCCCCTCTTTTATCGTCAATCCTTATTTTGGCCTCCGTCTCATCTTTATTAATTGTCATCTTTATTAATGTTTTGTTGCACTACTCATTTTTAAGTATGTAGTCAGGTATCTGTACTATGTCAGTGGTAATGTATCGTCAAGTGCCGCCTCCTTTGCCTTCAGATCCCGCTAGTTCATTTCTTTGAATTCCGATATACAGATCATATATTCCGCTGAAAAACTTAGTACCAAAAATTGGACACTATTTTAAAGTTAAGTAATATGCCTATTTTTACAGGCGGGCTTAACGCCCAACTCCAAATTAGGAGGGCGGAAACACATACTTTACTTATAACATTTCTAAACAAATATAAAATTTAGCAGTTATACACGGGACTCGAACTGAGATCCTCCTACTTACAAGTCCATGCTCATAACCACTACACCAACACCCACCCACCCTAGACACCACTTTTATTTTGTTCGATAATATGTCAATTGTTTCATTTCTTTATGTTTATTGTAGAAAAACGAAAATTTAATACAAAAACGGTTATCTACATTGAAACAGGAAAAGTTTAAAAATATTGAATGAAATTTATAAAGTAAACAAATAGCTATTTTTAGACATTGATGCACTCCATTAAATTAACACCGGTAATCTACAAAGCTATTTAAAAAAAAAACAAAAAAAAAAAAACCAATTTTTATGAGTCATTGTAATTTTAGTGTAATGAATTATCAAGATAAATTATTATTACCAATTTCAAATAATAAATTATAAATGATCACTCTTTTTAATACCTTGAATATTTATTATTTTCAAGATAAAAGATTAATATTATTTATGTACTATTTAATTATTAATCTTTAAATTATTGAAGTGAAAAATATTTCTAGTGGGAAGTTGCCAACTTTTTAAAACGCTAATTGATTCTGTAAAAATATTCTACATAATAATATTACAAAAAGATAAATTAATAGAATTTTAATAATGTGTTTAGTTTATGATTACATAATATTTTAGTGGACGTGATTACGCATTATTTTTGTACTCTCAAATTTTTCAGTGCATTTAAAAACTTATTAACTTTATATTACGTACATTATTATCACAATAATATCAGTTTTATGTCATTCATCGTGAGTAATAATTGATATTTATGCAAAATTATGTCATTTTTTTTTTTTATTTTTTTTTTTTTTATAAGAAACTGAATTAAATCAATGGTCAGAATGCCATTTAAAAAAAAACAAAGAAAATTGTCCCTACAACATAATATATAGCGCTAGCGGAACCAGTTTTATAGAGAGAGGGAGAGAGAGAGAGAGAGAGAGAGAGCGACCATTCGCTGAAAACAATTTTATCATACCTCAGAGAACCTCAAGACATGTTTTTCCAGGCTTAACTCAATTTCAAAAAAAAATTTTTTTTCTGGACTTTTTTAAGGTGCCCAACAGCTATGATCATTTGCACCTGTTTCTAATTTGTAAGGACTCATCCGGGATGCATATCCATACCCACCATGTCTAACAATTTCTACAGCAAACCCACAATCTAGGTCTAATCATATTCTAGCTCTACTCCCTTATATCACTTATAACATAAATACCTATGCACAAGACACCAGCAAACAACTAAACGCATACATATGTACAGCTAGTTTCACAACAAATGAAATAGATGAACCTCCCTAAGATATTCTCAAGTCTTATTGATATTGCCCTCATTGTCTCCTAATACATCTGTAAGATTGATCGGCAAATTTACCTTTCCCCGTGCGTTTACATATTTCGAACATTCCAATAGAATATGCGGGATCGTTAATGTCGTATTGCAAGCGCTGCATACCGGCTGAGGTTCTCTTCGGAATATGTGGCTGTGTGTCAACATGGTGTGACCGAGTCTCATTCTCGCTAGGACAACTTCTTCTCGCCGAAACTCTCGATTTGAGGTTGACCATTTCTTTGTGGTACCCTTGATATTCCTTAGTTTATTTGACAGCTGAACTGATTGCCATTCCTTTTCCCAGTTGGAAAGATTTTGTTTTTTTAGAAAAGCTTTCCAATCGACTGCAAGGACACGTTCGTCTCTACAAGAGATTGATGCCGCTTCTTTAGCAGCTTTGTCGGCAGATTCGTTATCTCTTAAGTCCCCACATGACCGGGAATCCAAATAAAGGAGTCTTCTTTATTTCCTCGTAGTCATAGTTCTAAGAGCGTATGTATGCACTGAATTAATAAACTATCGGAGTCCCGATTGCCTAACATCTCCAGTGAGCTCCTTGAATCGGATCAAATAATATATTTCTTAGGTTCATTGTAGTTCCGAATATGTTCTAGGGCTTTGTATATAGCGAATAACTCGGCTGTAGATATGCTTGAGATATTGCTTAAATTTGACAAAATCTCTCCCCTTACTAGGGAGTGAGAGAAAATAAAAAGAATCTCATGTGAAGTCCATTAGTGACAAACTTACTTCAAACTCGGAATTTTTTATTCACTTTTAACTGACTTCAATGTACTATATTCAACAAGAAGAACTTAGAAAAAGGTGCTTGTAAGAAAGAAATGTCACTATTCACCTGTCCTAGAATCCCCAAAATCTACTTACTCGCAAAAATATTTCAAACACAGGTGATAAATCTATATATATATATATATATGAATACTGTTGAAAACTTGTTGGCTGTCTATATCGAGAAAATTGCAGGAAATTGGAAAAAAAAAAACCGTTTAGTAAAGTTGCATTTCTGTCCGAGCGATTATCGTAAAACTTTAAATTTCGACAATTCATTTAATTCTTAATAATATTATATATAGTTCATAAGATCATATAATATACGGAAATGACTTTTTAGACGAAAGCGTAAAAAGTAACCGCTCGCCTTAAATGAACTTTCGTGCAATAACGTTCAAATTTAATTCAAACTTAGATCTCTTTATATATCTAGTTAACGCAACGATCTTAAAGATAAATCGTTTGAACCGATTTCGAGAAAATCGCAAAAAACTAAAAAAAAACAACAACAATCTATTCAATAAAGTTCGTTTTCCGGTTTACCAATTTTGTTCAAATCTTCGTTGTCGGGTCCTCTAGTTTAAGTAGAACTCAAATGATTTATCAAGTTAAACTTTCTGTGATTTTTTTTTCGTTTTTTGGAATTAAGCTGACCATACCCACAGACAGACAGAGATAATACAAACACACAGAAATTTCTAAAAAATTAATTTTTAAATATAATAAATTTGCCACGATTAATAGCGACAGTAAAGTAAGCAATAATTTCTACTTCCTAAGACTTTAAAGAATTTCTTGTTGTATTTAACGACGTCTTATTACTTGAGTCTGCCCCCCACCCCCAATCTTGTTTGTCTGCAACATGCTGCAGTTTATTTTTATTTTCATTTTCAATCATAATTAATAGACCTGTAATTGTAGTTATTATTTTGCTGATTTATCACCAAAGTATTACGATCGTATCAAATTTTCTTTATCGACTTTTCACCGGAAATTCACGTTTTGAATTTCTCTAAGGATTAAAAAGTTGTTTTATATATATATATATGCGTGTCTGTGTGTGTATGTTGCGGTATGTGTGTGCACAATTATGTGCATGTGAAGAGCACAGCTTAAAAATGATGACTCACAGAAAGTTCAAACTTGACATTACGTTTGATTAGTACCAAATCGGCTATGATAGGAAGTTATCATTCAAATTCCTTAATCTGAAAGGAAAAGTACTATTTATTGAATGAATTTGTATAATTTTCTCAAAAATTGCTCCAACGATTTTTTTATTAAGTTCGTATACTTATTGCAATAATATGTAGATTTAATTGACATATTTTATTAGAAAAATTAATTTAGTGGGGATTTTAGGGAGGGAGTGACTTTAGGCATTCTAGTAGTATGCATTTCAGAATATTGCACGGTTCTTCTTCTACGGCTCTTAATAGATATGAGAAGGAGAGAGAATGGGTTATAAGATGAAATAAATTAGAATATATGCTGAACACTATACAATGAAATGAACTCACAAACTGCATGGACTTTGAAATGTATTGGTGTGAATCGGTTGTAGTAGTAGTGTGTAGCACGAACGGTTTTGTAAAGGGCTTGTGTGTATGTAAGTTTTAAGAAAGAGAAGTATCAGAATTAAGAAAGTAGTCACCACTGCTAACAATAAATACATTCTATTAAAATAATAACTACAAGTTATTTGCAAAGAAAGTATAAACTTATTGTGGAACTGGCACTGATGCTAAGAGAGCGAAAAACAAGTGTTCTGCTTGAATGTCTATAACAAACTGTTCTTGTTTGGAAGCAGAATGCAGACTGTCTTGAAAGAATGCCTTCTCTTGTTAGAACAAATCTTCCCCTGTTGAGAAGGGGTGAAAAGGCAGAGCTACCAAAGTTCTGTGAACTCTTAAAGACAAAGCTAGCCAGATCCTTTGAACTCTTTTGTAACGGTAATTTTCTACCCTTTTTGCCAGCGAGTGTCTAGTTCTTCATAATTTTTATATATTTGAAATAATATATATTTCTATATTTCTGGCATCCATCATAGACTTTACAAGTGTATAGAAGTTCGGTAGCAAGAGATGTAGACTGAGTGATGAGAAAGGTAGTAGAAGGTTGGTAACTCGTTGTTAACTGGTCGTAAACTATTGTAAAAACTGTTTCCTTGTCGGGCTAGCTCGGCTGTATGTATATAGAGTGTCTCACTCTAGTCTGACCTAGTTAGCGAGTAATTAGATTTTCAATTTTGTGTTTCTCTCCGCTCTTCAGATCCTATTACAATGCTTAATTTCCGTGTTTGAAGAAAATCGATTGGCCTGAAGATTGAATTTGCTTAACTGTTTGTTTAGATTTCCACAATTGTTACTTTCTCTAACTCCTAGTAAGGTATCCAATTGATGACGTATCCCAAATAAAGTTTTGAGGTCCCCTGAGTATGAAAAAATAACATTTTCAGTGGTATGTGTGTGAGTAAAAACAATACATCTCAAATACATATGCTTTTTGTGCTACAAGGAAATCGTACATACTCGGGCCGTTCGGTTAAAAACTTTCCTCTTTTTTAGCCTTAAAGTCACTTTAGTGGAGAATATTGACTCCCTGGGCATTATTTCCCAGCATATTTATAGATAAATTTTATGTTTATATTTACGCTTAAATGCACTTTATGTCATCTATAGTTATAGATATTAGTTGTAATGGTACCGCAAAGATAATGCAACCACAGCAGAAAAAAGAGAGGCCCTCTCTGGCTAACAGAGACTACTCTCTGACTTAGCAGGCTAGAGTGGGAGAACCTGTGTATATAAGCCAGTGGGAATCTATCTAGGGAATATATATCAGATACAACCATACAACTGTACATCGCATTGTGTCATATCTTTACTCACACCATTCATTCTATCATTTTCATTATAAAGTCCAGTGCAGTTAGTGTAAACTTAGCTACATTATATTAGTGTCTTCATATCTCGTTCATTTAATCAAACCTAATTTCTCTCCTCAACAACTCCTAATTATTGCTATATTAATCTAATTATTGCTTAATCAATATCTAATTATTGCTTTATTGCTATGTCAACGGATTGATGAGTACACGATGTGTGTTGGAGCACCTCAATTAATTGAGCAGCCTCACTAGATTTTGATTAAGTGATCTCTCTGTTACAACTAAAGAGTAAATGATCCGTTCTGGAATCGCACTTGGGTTTATTTACGATTTTTATATTATAAAGGTGAGGCTTAGGGTGAGATTAGGGTCAAATGAAAATATTTTTTCGATAAAAACCTATTTTAGGTTTTTCTGAGTATTCTGGGGCGTCATGCAACCCTCCAAAGTGCCAAAAATCCTTCAGATTTTTTTAACATAAAAGGCAACCAATTATTTACATAAAATTCCATAAGTTTTTCGAAATTCGTCATTTAGAATTATAATGATCGCAGTTAATAGTGTTGTATGAATTACATACCAATTTTTCAATATAATTTGCTAAAAAAAAAAATCAAACTCAAAGTAAAGAATAGAATTGATTTTATGGAATTAAAGCCGTATAAATTATGGGTATAAAAACCGTTAAAAACTTCCTTTAAAGTAGCTAATGCAATTTTGTTATTTATCTAGCGGCTAGGATCTAGTTTAATTCTTAGTATGACCGTATGTGTAATGACAGTGATGTGTCTCTACACAGCTGTTGTTGCTTCATATACTAGATAGATTGGATACCGTTGATCAAAGATCAAATACGGTAAGGGACATTGGATCTTTCTTTATACAGTAGAGCTTTTTTTTATATAAGAAAAACAAATAGTTTTTTATTTTTATTTTATTTAATACTGTCCCTACCGTCTACCGTTGTCTGACCTTGAAATAACTCCCCTCTCTTCATCAAGTTTATGTTTTGCCCTCCAACCCTCTACTTTATTGTAAAAGAGTTTTTAAACCGGGCCCGGCGGCGGGACGTTTTTAAGATAATCTGAAGAAAATGTCAAGGTTGGCTTGCACGTAGTGTTTGACTGTGCGCGCGTACCCACTCAAACACAAACACACACATACACCAACTTTATAAGTAACCGCCACACAACCTTTCTATCAATATGTAACACGCAAATACCAAACTCTTTTATTTTACATATCTTTCTCTCTATATCTCTCTCTCTCACTCTAAGTATGCATGTATATAAATATTTCTTTTATTTTCTTTATTTATTTTTTTCTTTTTCTTATTTTGGCACTAGTTTCTGTCACGAAACTGTATTATTCGTGGTTTGGCAAGTATTCCCTCTTTAATATAAATCAAAATCTAGTTATATATTCGTCTTTGTAGTTCACTGTCTATTATCTTTTGACTATTAACTAATACGCAAAACAATTCTGTACAATTTGCTGTCGATGTTTACTATTAAATTAAAAGTGCAACTTTGATCATAATATATTAACAATAATAATTCAAATGATACCGAATCTCAAAAAAAAACAACACTATGAAGGCTTTTATTCATTAGCCAGTATCCTGGAAAAACGACAGAATCGATGGATGCATCGTATGATAGCCATCGAAGCGAAAACGATTTTATTCGAATCTTCCTGAAACCTTGTCTGCCACCATGTTTACTGCATTAATACCATTTCCTATTTATTTACTATCAAACTGTCAATCATCAAGTCTTCTAGGTGATCACATTTCGTCCACCTTTATTATTATGACTTCGAGTGTCCACCAAGAAAACATCCAATGGCTGTATCCTTTAACCAATATATAGGCTGATATCCTTTTTACCTACAACACATTCTTTCTTGTTTTTGTTTTTTTTGTTGATACATACATCCTCTCTCTTCTAATACAGACCCTCACCAAGCTATATCCAGCATTACCTAAACCTCTTTGAAACTAGGTTTCACAAAATTATACATTAAGATTATATCACATCTCATTAAAATCTTAAATGGATTTGCCATTCCATCAGTTGATATTGTAATATAATTGGGCGTGCATTCTGATTTTAAGATTACCACCTGGAAAGATGTGAACAGTTGTTTCACAGTGCTTTCTAGATTAATCGCTGACTAAATCTTGACTTAAAAAGGATTAGCTCATTGGTAACGCGGAGATCCTAGGTTCGAATCTATTTATAGCAGTGCTACTCTTAAATTTTCTCTTGCTAGGAGTCTTTCCTTGACAGAAGGGTTGTCTGCAGGAGAACACTGCCTGCAGATCCGGTAGTGCACTGAAAGGCTCCGAGGGAATAATAATAGATCTTTCAAGTCGCAATGCACTATCCCCTAACAATGTCTATTAGAACATAAATTAACGACCTATAAGTTATTGAGACGTAGTGGCTAATGGTGCTGAACATAGATACCAGAAAATTCCAACTATTTTGAATATTTATCCTGATTTCCGAATTGGATAGAGAGCATCTCTCATTCTTCATGTTAAACAGTCATGTATTAAGATAAATATAAACCTAGATTAAGACAATGTAGCATCAGGTTGACTGTCTTTTCTACCGCAAGCGAAATAGAATATCCTTTTTACTTTCTCTTACTCCTGATAAGAGGGAGTTAAATTTTCGATATCGGATTTTCACCGGAATATCCGTTTTGAAGACCCCTGAGTCCAAAATAGTAGTTTTTAGCAAATGGTCTGTGTGTGTGTGTGTGTGTATGTGAACAGCATAACTCAAAAACGAAAAACGTAGAAAGTTGAAACTTCAAATTACGTTTAGGTATCACCATGGGATCTGACGGTGCGTTATCTGTCAAAATTCCTCAACCGGAAGTACCACTTTACTAGTGGTTTTTTTTTTTTTTTTTTTTTTTTTTTTTTTTTTTTTCTTTTTTTTTTTTTTTTTTTTTAACGTTTTTGCACTTTTCTCAAAAATGGCCACGACGATTTTTTTTAAACTTGGAATATTAACTACACATACAAAGAGCTACAACTTTTATTTGAAACATTTCTCCGGGAAAATGCATTTAAGGGCACTTCTGGGAAGGGGCGGGATTAGGTTTTCATCTTAACTGCTATTTCAGTTTATTAGACAATTTTATCATCTAAATAATGTTAATTAGAATTAAATATGTTGTTGAAATTCCGAGTTTGAAAAAAAATGGTTAACCGGAAGTGCGCTTGTTTTGACACTTTACTAAATGATTTTTTTACACTTTTTCGCGATTTTCTCAAAAATGGCTCCGACGATTTTCTTGAAACTTCGTATATAAACTAAGAATGCAAAGATCTACATCTTTCATTAAAAATATTTCTCTGGGAAAATTCATTAAGGGGCACTTTTATGGGAGGATTCGGGTTACAGCTTCCCTTAAATTGGGATTATAGTTGATTATACAATTCTATCATCCAAACAAAATTAATTAGAAATAAATAGGTGCCCAAAATTCCAAGTTTTAAGAAAATTAGTAATCCGGAAGTGCGCTTTTACTGAACAGTTTTTTCAGTTTTCGACGAATTTCGTAATATTTGGTGCACATACTATAACATTTGTCAATTAGAATTTTTGAGAACAGGAGTAAAAGAAAGCTGTGTGAGTGTTTCACACCAGATTTTTCTTTATGTGAAAATAATAGGCAATCAACATTAGCGTATGTACAATTTGATATGTTTTTATTTTACAACCATGGCTGAAGAATATTGTTCAGGTTGTTTCGTCCCTTTCTTTTTCGTTTAGTAACTACAGAACAAATTTATTAGTTATGAACATACTTATACATTTAAAGCGATATACAGTTCAAAAAAATAAATTACTTGCAATTAATTGGCTTTGTTTTTGTTCGAGAAAAGTGCAATTAAGTAAGAGATATGCCACTTACAGAAAAGTGTAAATAAAGTTGGTAATGTAAATAAATTTTAAGTTTTCAAGTTCAGTGTAATTAAGTTTCAAGTTCTTATACCTGAATAAGTTACTGATCTGTATCCAGAAATGGATATGTGGCTAAGAAGATGATCTAAATGCGCTATTTTAAACTTTTTGGTTTCATTTCGGTTTATTTATTGGAGAAAGTAAAATTTAAACACTTCAATCGCCTTTTTTAAGTTTAAAAAGGTTCATTTTGATTTCATTAGAAATTAATACGATTTATTTTCACTGAATGGTTGTTTAATTGCAATTGTTGGCAAAAAATGTATTTAATGAATAGAGGCAACAATGTTTCAAGGAATCCTTCCTTGATCATCCTTTCAGCAAAGTTTCTAAATAATCTCGCGATAATTAATGTATTAGTAACAATTCTATTCGTTGTGTAGACATATTATATCACTGAAAACTAATAAAATTTCTGATATTGTTATGGATGTAATAATGAGAATTTGTTCGGTGATGTTGAAACCTAAATCCGCTGATGACACTTTGATTACACAATGACATTTTAAAGAGTAGAAATTGAGAGTTACCGAGCGTGACTAGCGTTAGCTTAGCGCTTGGAGAACATGTATTCTTGACTTTAGGCTCGTTAGAATTCTTTCTTATTCTATCGCTCGTTTATGTACTTCTTGATGTTGCTTGTTAACTTGATGTATCAAGATTGACTGTAACATCAAAATATTTATATAAAATCCGGATGGTGAGTTTTTTTTTTTTTTTACTACGACTGTAAACCGGTGGCGGGGTGTGCCATTTGGTATCGCGGTGCCCAGTAAAGTTTGGACATTGTTGTCCACTTGTCCATGTTCGTGCATAAAGAATTTCTCATGTCCACAAGTCCGGGACATGTGTCGAGATGGAAGCCGGACAATTTGGCAAAGAGGACATGTTGCAGACACGGCTATCCAGATTTTGAACCGATGCTTTTGTAGGTAGTCATGTCCAGTAGTTAACCTGAAACATGCTTCAGCATTCATCCTTTCCAGATTAGTTGGAATGCGCTTCGATTTCACTTGCAGATGTTTCCACTGCTTCCCTGCCATTTGCTGTCGTTGGCAGTTCTGAGTTTCCTCCGCCACTGCATAGCGAATGATTCTCTTCGCAGAGGCATAAGGTAGGGAGTATTCAAGCTGAAGGGTTCCTGATGCACTTTTGGCAAGTTTGCATCCATGGGCGAACCATCAATAAACACGTATAACCATGGAGGTGAAGGGAACCTTTGGTGGATTGTTTCTAAAGCGTTGGCTTTGAGTAGCATTGGAGGCCTGATGGCTTATTTACCGCGTCTATTAAGATTAAGAAGGCAGATAAATGAATTCTTGCTCAGGATCCCAGTCTGGAATGAATTCTTGCCGTATATCAAGGACTAAGTCTTTCTCTTTTAGAATAAGTTCTACTTTTGAAGCAAAGCTATCCTGCGTCTCTAGTCTCCCAGAGGGTGGAGTGTAGGAGTGCCAGTACTGAACGTCTGTTCTTTTTAAACGCTCGTATAAACTTAGTGCAGCTGATTTAGAAACGTACGTCGGGCTTCTAGGGCGTTGATGCTGGTTTGGATTTCCATAGGGTGGTGAGTGGGCGAAGCTTCTTGTATTTGAGCACTTCCTACTTGTAGGCGAATTAATTCATTTATAATAATTAATAACCTACTAAAAGACAATTTCTTTTTTTTAAGGCCCTACTATGGATAATTTTACGAACAATAAATCCTACAAAATATTGATGAAATATCATGTAATTTGTTATATATAAGTGACAATCACAAATGATATTAACTTATTTGGTCTTCATATGCTATAAATGATATGTAAACGTTTAAATTTATTAATAGTTTATCTTTTACTTTATACATTTTACAATAATACTTCCTTCATCTAAATAAGGTTACATTGTCATATTATTATTATAACACACATTTATGATTTGATTGTGTAGGTGATATGTACATGTAATATTATGTTGGTTGCTTCACTGTTAATCAATGTCTTTGTAAACTAATCGATCGACAGATATGTCTAAATATCAATATTATGATTTCATTTTTATTCTTATATCTATATGTTTCCTGTTACATTTATTCCTTAATAAAGTTTCGCAATAGTTATAAAAAAATATATTCATACATTTATGTATGTATGTATGTTATAAATTCAATAATATTATGCAAATCAGAATTAATAATTATTATAAACGAGAATTTTCAATTATTAAAGTCATTTCTTATCTTATATCATGATTTTTCTTTCATTTTTATTTTTTTTATATTTGAATTTTTTTTTATTCAATAAGGAAAGGAAATATAATAGTTGGACTGTTGGTGATTTGTAATCAAACTGTTCAACTATTTTAACGACATTGTCTCCACGTTTGTGTGTTTATGCGATTTACAATATTAATAAGATTCAGTATATTGAAATTATAAACGCTGATTCATTCTACTATATTCCAATTTTGATATTACCTAGGCAACAAAGCAAAATACGTAAACAAAACCGTCATCAATTCAAATTCAAGGACATTACAATGATTATTAAACAAAATCATAGTTCCTACAGTTTCTTTAAATATATATATATATTTTATTTAATATATATAATTTATATTTATTGAGATAAATCCTAGAATATTAGAATTTTTATGTACTGGATAATTATTGAAGCAGAAGTTCTTTCACATTTGTAATCAGATTTCTCAAATTAATTTTTGTATTTCCGATTTATTGATTTCTTTTTTGTATTTGATACAATTTTTTGATTATTTTAAATTTCTATTTATCATATAATTTCAAGTAATACGTACTAATTATTTTGTCATAACATCACTACTTATTTCCTTTCGAGCTAATAATTTTTTGGAATTTTATCCGTCGTAGCGTGCACATTTATATTGTTCCTGAACGGAAACGGATTTTCATCCATCGTCAGAGCAAATTCACCAAGATTCGTGTAGAGAGGTTGATATGGGTATGTCCACACTGGTGCAACTTTTCTTTCAAGAGAGGCATGCCGTCATAGCGCACGGTGTGGTTAATGAAAGGCATGCGTTATTGCATACATCATGGAAGTTGAATGGGCCTTATTTTCATGACGCAACCACAGCGTACTGAATCCAACTACTTGGATTTTCGTTAAACATTCTATGCGTCTTGTGGATCTCGCTATGTGTTGTTTGATATTTTTTGTAGGTTATATATGATATAATTAATTTTAAATATTATTTAATTATTATTTTAATAATAATTTGATTAATAATTGATATTATTCAACTATTATTATTAATTAATAATATCTCCGACAGCAGATTTCTGATTATGTCTGTAATCAAGAGACACTTGATTTTATAGAAGATTATCGTCTTCAAACAATTTTGTGAGATGTAAATTCAAAATTATATACCAACAAAAGTGCGAGAAGTGATGCTTGTTCCGTGGTACTTGTTGTAGAGAGAGGTCTCATACCATTATCACTGGAATTAGCTTCTCTCCATGTGTCTTAAATAACTTCACCAGTGCTTTCATCCTCGTGATAAAAACTTCCAGGAGGTGGTGAATACTGTCTTGCTGCATCCGGCTGCGCCCGGAAAAAATTATGAGGCAAAAGACAAGTTAACACTATATCAACCACAGTCCCAATATCTGTAATTTCTATAGGCTTACGAAAAATTCTGAACGCTGGCACCATCAACACAAAATCGTTTTCAACGATTCTCCTTTGCTCTCGATAGTCTGTAATTAAATACTCTTTTCGGCCAGCCCCTTATGGTTCATCAGTTGCAAATATTATCAGATGCAGTTTAAAATATTAAGATGAGTTGTAAGTTTTATAAGATGAGTGCTCACTGTTTTTTTTTCTTTTTCGTGCACTTTTCAAAAACTGATAACCTGCACAAATAGCTAATGCCGCTTTTGAATACATCGATAAAATGCACACTCAAACGGAAGTGTGGACAACAAATTGAATGCCTCAAGAGGCATGCGCGAAAGGCATGCACGACGCACGTTGAAATGGAAAGAGGAAGTGCAAGTTGAAAGGGAAGAGGAAGAGGAAAGCGCACAAGTGTGGGGACATACCCTAATATATATAACCACCAATTGTACTTACTGAATATGTGGATGGGTCCGCAATGCTGGATAACATCTGGTATTTTATCCATCATAACATGCGTATTTATTTTATTCCTGACCAAGAAAGCTCAACCTGGAAGACCAACTTGTGGTTTTAACACGAAACTGTATGAAATTGATAGATTTACTCTGTGATGAATGAAGATCCGGAACCGGTCAGGAACAATATAAATATGCATGCTATGACGGATAAAATACCAGCTGTTATCCAGCATTATGCGGACTCATCCACATATTCAATAATAATTTTTTGATGAAATCTAATAAAGCAAATAAAATTTCATCAATTTCTTTATAAAGTTCATATAAAATTAGAGTCCATCTTATTATAATTAGAGTTCAAAATATTGTATGCTATAATAAATATTCTTTTATCAATAAAATAATATATTTTTGTAATTAAGAATATATATGGTCAATTAGATGCTATTATTTTATTTTTATTTATTGTTATTTTTTTAAATTTTATTATATGTGTGTGTGTGTGTGTGGAACATAATCCTTTTACAATTTAGATATAAATATAAGCTACAATATGACACTATATAACAAATTTTGAACTACTATTTATTATCATAATTATTTGTAATACTTTATGATAGGTATGTAGATATAGACACCAATATTGGAGATGTATTCAATTATATGTATGTAGTAATTGAAGCATATATAGCAATTATTTTTCAAAAATGAAGTAGGGCTAGTGATAATATTAATTTTTAAGACAAAAAAAATAATTATTATACTTTAATAAAGATGATTCTATGATAATAAAAATATTGGAACTGTAATATCAGATGAATTAAACAAATTTGAAATTAAAATGGTTAGGTTAATAATTCACTGATCGTCCAAAATTTATTAGTAAAGAAGTTTAGCAATTTTGTTTTTATATTGGGTATCTAGACGTATTTAATATATCAATCTCCTGTTGTAACTTATTTATCAATCTAAGGACATCATGGGATTGATGAATTATATGTATACTTTCTTTTTTAATAAAACTTAAATTTTTTTTTTTTTAATTTAAGGCGCTTCACCATTTATGGTCATTAGCGCCGGGAGCCTTCACAGTACACTGCCGGCCTCCGGACAGTATTCTCTCGCTACATACAACACTGTCCATCACCGAACAGCGATCTGTATGGGGCTTCTAGGAAGAAAAATCTAAGGATAACACTGGACTCGAACCCCGGACCTCCGCGTGGGTGTTAAACGCGCTAACCACTTAGCTAATCCCTCCCTAAACTTACAATTAAAAAAGTAAATTCTTCTGGTGCACTTATTTGGAACGTTGGAACTAATATTGTTAATCAATTCACAGCGGTCTGTTAGTCCATTTAAAATATCAAGTATAAGTAGTGCATCATTTAGCAGTCTACGCCAATCACAAAAAAGTATGTTTAATCTTTCAGATAGCTGTTTGGAGTCATTTGGAATAGATAATTTGAATGATAGGAAGTGTCGGAATTACAAATTTATTTAAATTTTAGAGTTCTACATTCTTTCATTTTTTTATTTTTTTATATTAATTAATTACAAAACTAAACTAATTACAGTGTTTATGTATATAGCAATTGAGGCTAATTATAACTTATAATAACAGAAAGCAATCTACATATATAATAGAAAAATTTAAAATAACTTCTTTTTTTTTAATGTATTTAAAATTATCACAATCTTGTCTCTACAATAAAACTATATTAAAAATTAGTATCAAAGACATTTTCCGTGATAACCTGCTTCTTTTTGTGATCATCGACCGGTTTCGGGCGTTTGCCCATCATCAGAATGTTTTTGTCAAACAGTGTAATAACATAGACTTGTACAGAGCAAATGCAGTTGATACACTCAACTGTGTTTGATACATCGTTTGATACACTCAACAGACTGTATCAACTGTATTTGCTCCGAAAAACATCCTGAGCTTTTCAGCTCTGAGAAACCAAACACCACAACAATTAAAAATTAGTCTTGCTCGGACATTGCATTATGATTTAATGAAAAAAAACAAACGGTGCAATTAAAAAAAAATATAAGACATATTCATCGTATAGTTTTCAGAGAGTCCCTACGTCATAGGCTCATCCCCAAAAGGGAGCCATGACACTAAAAAGTTTGAGAAACACTGTCCTAGACGATCTACTTGGCTCATTTGCGTGTCTGTACCGTTATGTTACTTGTAATCCTGCAATTTGTGTGTGTCTGTGCGTGTGTGTGAGAGTTTGATACCTGGAACTTACCACTTCGTACACGAACCCCACATAGTTGCACACTACAACCACATCTGCTTAGTGCAACCGTATATTAGTGTTGGAGGTGTTACGAGTAAGTTTTGTACAGTGTTCGTGTTGTTCAACTAGGATACCATGCATAGACACCATAGATCTCGGAAGAAGTGGGCAGTCACTGAACGGATAATAATAAATAATTTTAATGTAATTTAATTTGTTTCTAGAGAAAAGAAATAATATGTAAACATGTTGGATTACGAAATGTAACTACATATTTTATAAGGTTTTGATTATTCTGAAAATTACTTTTTTACATTTTTGAAGTAGATATTGCTTTATTCTTTGTCTCTCTCTCTCTCTCTCTCTATATATATATATATATATATATATATATATATAGAATTTATATCATGTCCCTCAGCTTCACCCTCGTAATCAGTTTAGCAAAGTTGAGAGCGGCTTCAAGCTCATGGCTTCGGGATTGCTTATTCCCAGTTGAAGAAACCTTGTCCTCATAAGGCCGGTGTATCAGGTGTGTGCCGGGGTTTCCTCCTTAGTCTTGCAGAATCGGCATAACGCGTTACCGCAAGTTACATTGGTGCATGTGCCTATTCAGCCTACAATGCGGTTAGTACCCACTATTAGCCTTATATCCCTTGGGCTATGACTCAGTATATCCTTGGTAAATTTAGGCAAATTTCTCTTAATAAAGAGTTTTGCCTGCCTGTGTCTTCGTGTGCTCTCCCGCCAATGCAGACGCTATACTTCTATCCAACCCTTGATAGAAGTTTGAATTAGGCTCGTGGACAACCCGCAGAAACTAGTTCGGTGCCTATAAAGGTATCCTTCGAACTCTCCATCGCCAGGGCATCTGCCATCACATTGCCCAGGAACCCCGCATGTCCCGGCACCCAGGCGAGTGTCATCTTATTCCAAGCACCCACCTCGGTTAGGGTATTTAGGCTATCCCACACCAGTCTTGAGACTATTTGGCGTGAAGAAAGTGCCTTCAGGGCTGCCTGACTATCAGAGTATATGGTCACTTTCCTTTCCTGTAAACCTTGCCTTATAATCTTCTTAGCAAATATTTACACGAGTAAGACATTATGAGTATGTCGGCTCATGCTAGACTATATCACTAACAGCAATCTTTTGGGCTTTGCTGTTTTCATAAACTGTTCTAATGTTGGTTGTTTTTATTATATATAATTAAATTTCTTGAAAATTACGTCATTTTGTGAGAAATATTGTTAATAACTATAAAACTAATAACCGTAAACAAAGCAAATAAAAATTAAAAAACTGCTCAACTAGGTTACTACTTAGTGTCTCATATTACCTTATAATTTCATAACTAATATTACAAATTACATACTAGCATTGGAAACGGTAGAAATTATCCAGTAAATTAAAGAAAAGGTCGATTGGAGATAGTGATAATATTTTTTTTTTCATAATATGAACGTATCACGTAGTTTGCAGCTTGTTGTATTTCATAAAGTTATATGATACTGTAATTTGGTGTATGTATGTTGTATTTTGTGATTGTTATTGGTAGGTTTTCTTTTTTTATAGTAGAGAGAGAGAGGGCAGATTAGCGAACAGAGTATACGGTTGATAGTCCGGGGTGTTTGTCGAGATAGGGAGCAATCTAGTCACGAGTTGTATGCTGGCCGCCTTCACTAACACAGATCTTGGCCCACAATAACTGCCCACCTTAACTAAATTTCCACACCATTCATATACAGCTATAACTAATTATTATTATTATTAACAATATACATATATCTTAACATTTATTACTAAATATTTCATTATTTATCAAATTACCTAGTTTCCTATAACATTTATGAAAAAAAAAATATATATAGAAATAATTAATAATGCTATAAATTTATTATTTTATTTATTACTTTCTCTAACTCCTTAGTAAGAGGAAGTATTGTAATCGGGTCAAATTTTCAATATCGAGTTTTCACCGGAAATATCCGTTTTGAGGTTCCCGGACTTCAAAAAAGTGGTTTGTAGAAAATGGTCTGTCGTATGTATTCATGTGAACAACATAGCTCAAAAACGAATAACGATAGAAAGTTAAAACTTGATATTCCGTTTAGGTATCACCGTAGGATCTGACAGTACGTTATCTATCAAAATTCCTCAACCGGAAGTACCACTTTAGTAGTTTTTTTTTTTTTTTTAATTTTTTTACGATCTTCTCAAAAATGGCTCCAACGATTTTCTTTAAACTCATATATCAAGTACACATATAAAGAGCTACAACTTTTAATTAAAACATTTCTCTGGGAAAATTCATTTAAGGGCACTTTTAGGGATGGTGAGGGGTTATGTTTTTCACAGCGTAAGAAATTAAGCAATGAAAGAATGTTTGCTAGGTTTGTATGTACGTCTTCCAAGGAGAGACGATTAATAACCGTAAATATATATGGAGCAACAAGATTATCAAGCACGTTAGTGTCGTCTGTAACGATAGAACATTGTCCGGAGGTCGACACTGAGAAGGCTACGGGCGCCATGACCATAGATGTTGATGCGTCTTAAATTTAAAAAAAAAAAAGAAAAAAGAAAACCACTTAAGAAGATAATCCAGCAGCAAAATAGCGACATCTTTTTCTACATCTTCTACTGAGAGATCGTTATTAGTGTTTGAAATTAAGTAAAGAGCGAAATTTTATTGTCGAATAGCAACGTTTACTTACAATATCTCTCTCACTAAGAATGATGGTTATCTTCTGCATATTGATATATTTCCACAAATTTGAAAGTTGCATAACAGTAACATTTTCTTCCAAGATCCCCCCCCCCCACTGAGAGTTAGTTAGTTATCTGCTTATGAAATCAAATTGTAGTTACGATCCAACGATTAAATTATAGTGGCACAGAAAAATCGCTAAAAATAATTTCAGCTCCTCGAGAAAAAATAAAATTATGGGATAAATTTATAGTGATAACAATTGATAACAATACGATTGATAATTACTTGCATTATTTCTACAAAGCTTGCTTATAAGATAGATATTTTAAAACGAATAGAATGCCCATAAAATTTTTCACATAATTTACATTGCTCTTTAATGGACTAAACTTAACTTATATTAAATATATAATATATAACTTTATGTAGTTGGTGAAGTATTAAAAATTTCTGGAAACAATTTATTTTATTTTTGTACAAAAAAATATGTTATGCATAAACATATAAAAAAGTTATTTTTGAGAGCAAGGCTACCTAAATTAACTATTTAAAAGGATTTCCATAAAATCTAAATATATTTTATTTACAATATCAGTAAATCTGAAATTGTTATTAAGAAGACTGGACAAAGTTATTAAATAAACCAGATGCGATTTAGTTTTATTTTATTTTTTTTTCTAATGCTGACCCATATAAATTTCCGATCGATTTATCTAAAGTTGGTAACCTTTAATATTCATAATATTCATATATATATATTAATAAATACTTAGCTGACGTACGGAGAATTATTTTTATATATATATATATATATAATATATAAATTAGTATATAGAGTATATATATTAGAGATAATGCCAGAGGTAGAATGGTGTTTCTAGTCGGAGGCTTCAAGTTAATTGCAAGTTTCTATTTCGGAGGATGACGTGTGGTGCGGTAGTGTGGTTACCCACCGCTGCCTTTTTCTAATGCTGCCGATTTCAAAAGCGTGACGAAACGAAGCTGCCCCTCTAGCAGTTTATTCAATCTGATAATATATTTATTTATATACCATATATATATATATATATATAAGGTTTTAATTTTTTTAAAAGCGAGCATTTCGCCCTTCTTTCTACAAATAAACATCAGGTAGATTAAAAATAGTTCGTTATTCATTGTTTTGTCGTCTTTCTTTTAATTTTTGTTTTTTTTGCGTTGTCGAACAACAGGTCCTCCTTTATCTGCGCGTTGTTGACGGCTTTACGAAAAACTATTAAAAGATATGAGAGGATAATATATATTTTTGTTATCACATGTACAGTACTTTTCCATTATTCCTTTGTGCCATTGGTTGGTTTTTAATATCGTTGCATTTAACATTATAATCACTCAATTATACTTCTATATAATATGTGATAAATATTATTATTTGTGCATATATTTATGTCTTCGCTTCCATCATTTTTCCCTCCTATAGGATGTATTTGCTACATATTGTCCACTGTAATGGTAGCATTGAAAGATTGTAAATGATGTTTTAAAAGAATGAAACACAAAACTCACTATTTACACTTTGCACAGATTTATATTTATGAACTTTGTGAGGAGAATGAGTAAAGTGAGAATATAATGGCCGAGCAAAGAGTGATGATTTCGGGTGACTATAGTAGAATGGTAGCGATGATTGGTGGAAATCGCGATACGGCTAGCAATATGGCTAGTTAGAACTCTTACTTGTTCTAATTTCGATAGCTTGGTGGATACTCTTTCCCTGAACAACGGCTTTTAGCAGAGAGCGAGTTGAAATATGTTATTGCTTATTACAAGCCGTTTCTTGAACAACTCTTAAGAGTTATCTTGCAGATTCCTCAACAGCATTAAACTCTTGAATACCTGATACTGTTCTCTTCTTGATCGCTTGTTTAGACTCCTTCAAGTGTTTTTTAGCTCTTCAATGTTGCTTGTTAATACTTCGACTAGCTTAAGCCTTCGATTGCCGGGAACTAGAGCTCAGCTTGATGGGCAGCTACAGGCAGCTTCTAGAGAAAGTTATAGCCTGCTCGTCTTTAGAGTGCAGTGGGCGTGGCTGAGGCTGAAAATGGTACTTCAAATGCGTCTGGAAGACACGATGGTAGCTCTTGATGTAGTTGGTTTCAGCAACATAGAATCTAGAGTTTGTATAGCGAATTTTTTCAACAGATGATTGATTCCAGTATACCACCCTCTTACGACCGATTTCAAAAGCAATGTCAGACTTAAATTGATATCATAGTTTAATGCTGGCTATACAATTCCTTTTAAAAACCTTTTTACAATGTTTCACAGGTGGATATAGGAAATCAGTTATGACAGGATATGTCTCCGATTATACAAGGTCTGCAGATTGAAATACCTATATTTAAAATTGTTAGAATAATTACTAAAGAATTTATCTCAGTTTTCGTTTTGATGGATTAGGAATTGAGATTCTATCAAAAGCGGCTGAGTAGTCTTTCAATCAATGTAGAAATTGTTTTTCGTTTATTTTTTCCCAAATTTGCACTAGCCATTTTTATATGTCTCCTTGATGAATTAGTGGAAGGCTGCTGCATCACACTCTGCAGCAGATGAAGTCCTTTTCAGAGTAGTCCCCAGTTGCCCCCGACTGATTCCAGCTTTCTTACCTCGCCCCAAGAGAGGCGCTCGCAAACCATCATCCCCGACAGATCCTTATACTTCTTTTCATGGTTTCTTTTTTGTATCGACTTCGCACTTAACCATTTCACGCATATCTAGATTCACCTTATTGGTGACGTGGCCTTGATATTATAGATGGTTTGGTCTTCCATAACTTTCTTCAACTGGTTTCAAATTCAGAAATTACAGGATACTACCTGTATCTTCTTAATGCTATTACTAATAATCTAATTCTGCATAAATGTCTTATTTCCTTTGCCCGGAATTATCACATACGTTTATTTGTCAGTCCTGTAATTGCTATTACGAACATGAAAATGATTTTTAATTACTTTCTCCGTGATGCGCTAATGATTTGGTAAGTATAGAAAGTATTCAAAGAATGAATGAAACAAAATGTCTGTATTACAAAAAAAAAATGTATGTTTCATAATTAATATTAAACATTTATTACAAATACACAATTTTACTTTCTCTTACTCCTAGCAAGAGGAAGTATTGTAATCGTGTCAAATTTTAGATATTGAGTTTTCACAGGAAATATCCGTTTTCAGGTGCCGTGCGTCCAAAAAAGCGGTTTTCATAAAATTGTGTGTGTGTGTGTGTGTGTGTGTGTGTGTATGTGTATGTATGTGTACTTGAACAGCATAGCTCAAAAACGAAAAACCATAGAAAGTTGAAACTTTATATTCCGTTTAGTTATCACCGTGGCATCTGACAATAGGTTACCTGCCGAAATTCCTTTATCGGAAGTACCACTTTACAAGTTCATTTTCTTACTTTTTTGCGATTTTCTCAAAAACAGCTCCAACGATTTTCTTGAAACTTTGTACATCAACTACACATACAAAGAGCTACAACTTTTAAATGAAATATTTCTCCGGAAAAATTTATTTAAGGGTACTTTTGGGGGAGGGGTGTGGTTACGGCTTCCTCTAAAGTGCTATTTCAGTTTATTAAACAATTCTGTCATTTAAATAATGTTAATTAGAATTAAATATGTTGTTGAAATTCCGAGTTTGAAAAAGATCGGATGAGCGGAAGTGCGTTTTCTTTACCACTTTACTAAATGGATTTTTTTTTTCACTTTTTTGCAATTTTTCAAAAATGGGTCCAACGATTTTCTTGAAAAATCTTATATAAACTACACATACAAAGATGTACAACTTTTAAATAAAACTTTTCTCTGGGAAAATTCATTTAAGTGCACTTTTGAGGGAGGGGCGGGTTTATGTTTTTCCCTCAAGTGCTATCAAATAGTTTGATTATACAATTCTATCATCGAAAAAAAAAATTAATTTAGATGGCCAAAATTCCGAGTTTTAAGAAAAACTGAACAGTTCGACGAATTTCATTAAATTTGGTACACAAACTATAAAATTTGTTAATTATAATATTGAGAACTGGAGTAAAAGAAAGTTGTGTGAGTGTTTCACACGACATTTTTTTATATTTCAAAATTATATACAATAGAAGTGTGTGACGTAATATTTTTTTTTTTTTTTACTGTAATATCAAAGTATTATGTTTTACTATATTTTTTTCAACAATGTAATAATATATATATATATTTAAATTTGGTAATACCTTAGAACATAAAAAATATTATTATATATTTATATAACTGTGAATTTTATGGACAGATGTTCGTGTTAATAATTTTAAAATTTATTATACTTATTTTTACCAAACATTTTCTTTTGAGATAGAAATTTTAGCCGCAATTGACCATGCATGTTCCCCTCTGGGGCCAGACGCCTACGCAATAACAACTTTACACTGACCTTTAATTCTGATTTATATTCCTTATGACACATAGCAATCTTCACACATTTTCACTCTGTATATTCCAATAATGTGGTTTTTAACTTTTTTTTTATCTAATAATTTTTAGTTTTTATAAAAAAAAAATAAAAAATTACAGCTATAGAGATGTTAGCCACTTTTGAACATCATTCCTAAAAGATAATAAGACGTTTTACTTTCTTTAACTTCTAGTAACAGGAAGTATTATGAATACATGTTTTAAGGTCCTCAAAAGTACGAGAAGAATGTCTTTAATATGTGCGTGCGCGTGTGTGTGTGTGTTTTAACAGAATATCTCAAACACGAAAAATCGGAAGAAGTTCAAAACTTGGTATTCTCCATTTTGGATACTACCACACTGCTTTCTATGCGAAGTTTCGTGCAAAGTTCAGCAACCGGACAGTGCAAATTTACTTTGTTTTTTTTTTTTTTATTTTTTTACGATTTTCATGAAAATGTCTCCAATGATTTTTACTTTAAACTTGATATACTACATATAAATAATATCTATCACTATTCTTACATTGATTTGAAACAGTTTCCTTGGAGGTTTTCAGGAATACAGTAACGTCAAGCTTTTCTTCTAAAATTTAAATTATCATTTCCATACAATTGCTATGTTTTGCCTCCTAAGTAATTAACTTATACGATATTACACAGAATTATTGCTAGAATTCCAAATTTGAAGAAAATCTATTACCCGGAGATTTCGACTTTACAGGTAGGAATTTGAGTTTGTTTTTTGGAATTTTCTGGTAAAAACTATAAAACGGCTACTTAAAACTTGGAATAGTTTTTTTTTTTTTTTTTTTTTTTTTTTTGGGTTTGTGTACTGCGACCATAAATGATCTATTCTAGTGCCGAAGGTGAGCTTGCTCATCTACAGCAATCACGCCCTAAGGAATCCCAAGTTCCTGGAGGGTTCTAGGGAGGGTATTTCCCCTTCCCAACCTGGTAACAACCCAGGCTCTTTAATCACTTTGGATGATGGCATTGCAGTCGGTGAGGAGATGTACTGGAGTTTCCTCCATGTAATAGCACCCATCCACAGCAAAGAGAATGCAACCACAGCAGAGAGAAGAGAGGCCTTCTCTGGTTAACAGAGACTACTCTCTGACTTAGGCAGGCTAGAGTGGGAGAAACCTGTGTATATAAGCCAGTGGGAATCTATCTAGAGGGGTCCATTAGATACAACCATACAACTGTACATCGCATCGTGTCATATCTTTACTCACACCATTCATTCTATCATTTTCATTATAAAGTCCAGTACAGTTAGTGTAAACTTAGCCACATTATATTAGTGCCTTCTTATCTCGTTCATTTAATCAAACCTAATTTCTCTCCTCAACAACTCTTATTATATCCATTTTCCTACAGAATCTGTATGTGCCATCATCTTCTAGGCCCAGCTTTCTCCTCAGGTCTCCCCTGAGTCCCGTGCAGTACTCCATAAGAATAAGGATCTTATTCTTGCTCAGACTAATGCAGGCCTTCGACCTTTCCTGGTTATTATAACCTCTCAGACAGATCTTGGCATGCCAATTTCGAATACTAACTGCACAAATATGTTACCCAATCACTTTTATTTCTAACAATATCCTGTTTTTAGGAGGAATAATGATGAATCTACGATGTTAAATTTCAGATTTGTTTTTTTTTTTTGTTCAATATTATTGGCACTCTCTTCTAGATTACAATAAAATCACTTCTATGCTTGCCTGGATGGGTATTTGTTCCCCCACCCCCTTTATATTTATGATAGAACAAATGAGTAAATTTTTATCTTTAAAGAAAAGTTGTAATTTTATATTAGTATTAAGGGAAGGGATTAGCTCAGTGGTTAGTGCACTGGACTCCCACTCAGAGGTCCCAGGCTCGACTCCAGTTGTGCTGCCCTCAGATTTTTTCTTCGTAGGAGCCTCTACAGCTCACTGGTCCGTTGATGGACAGTGTTGCCTGTAACGAGAGAACATTGTCCAGAGGCTGGCACTGCATTGAGAAGGCTCCGGGCGCCAATGACCATAGATGTTGACTCGCCTTAAATTTAAAAAAAAAAAAATATTAAGAGGAAGTCTTGTGAGTGTTTCACACCAGATTTTCTTTCAAAGTCTTAGTTATTTACTTATTTTAACATCCCTTTTGTTTTTTTTTTAAATATTTATTTTTTATTCTGTACCATAATCAAAAATTTTAGATTATTCCGGATAACATTCTTAATGCTAATTTGTTCTTCACTTATTATTTTGAACCTTGTGTGGGTTTATTTAGTATTTTTAGTAAATAAGTTTTTTTTTTTTTAGGAAATAAGTAAAATTAATTAAAAATTGATCTGTTTATGTAATGTATTTAAGTGGTTTTTATCAACCATTCGAGTATCTCTACATTAATCATCATTTACTAAAGTCCAATGGAATACAATCTACAAATTTTTTTCACGTTTAATTTTTTTTTTTTTTATTGTTCCAGACTTTTTTCGTACTAAATTTACATTTTTTAAATTTTTTCTCTTTCTCGAAAGAGGAAGTATTGTGAGCATGACAAATTTGTGAAAATTTGATTTTTCACTAAAAATACTTTTCGAGCCTGGAATATAAAAGTTTTTAAACAAATATTTTTCTTAGCCTATGTGCGTGTTTACCAAATAAATCTCAAAAGCAAAAACTCGCAGGTTTTTATTTTTTAACATGCTTATCTGATGTTAAGGTATTGGACAGAATACATCAACTGAACAAAATGTAACTTTACTTTTAAATGATGTTTTCGATTTTACTACTATATTTATTTGTTTATATTTAAGACTATTTATTTATATATTTAATTACTATTATATTTATTTATTCTATAATAGTAAGATAGTATGGATAATTAATTAATTATAAAGTAAATCTTCCTCAAACAATGTAGTTTAAGAAATAGATCCCCCACGTGTTGGATGTTTCCATTCTTAAAGAAAAATGTGCCCCTTTAAAGACGAAAACATGTGTTTTTTCCCACTCAAGTACAAACCCCTTTAGGCCCTAACAAAACATTTCAAGACCACTCAGTGTATAAACTAAATTGGCTCTGTGCAAATCTATGTTATCACACTGTTTTGACAAACGCATCCTGATGATAGGCTAACGCTCGAAGCCGATCGATGTCCACACAAATAAGCAGCCTATCACGGAAAATATCTCTGATACACATTTTTGTTACATCGCAGAAACATAGAAAATAAAAAGAAACTAGTAACTTTTAATTTTCTTTTTTTATGTTTCTGCGATGTAACAAATGTGTACGCATGTTTAAAAAATTCTTTCTTCACATCTTCACGACTATCTATATATTAAAGGCTTGATAAAGACAGGAAATTCAGTGTCGTAACGTTGGCAAAATTGATTGTTAATTTCTTGACCGATCCTCACTAATTTTTTTTCATAACATACTAATTATACTGTATAAACGTATACATGCCTATCACATTTTCTTTTATTTGCTACATTTTTTCTGGTGAAATTCATTTTTTTGGGAGGAGTCCTGAGAGAACAGAGTAATGTTTTAAGCTTTTCAGCAAAGTAATACCACTTCAATACAATTTATGATTCTATCTACATATCGGTAATTGTTCTAACAATTTTGTTACTGAACTAATTTTGCTTGAAAATTTTTTTGGGGGGAGAAAAATTGATTTTAGAGATATACCTTAGGACCTGTAATTTGGGTTTAAATTAAAACTGTTGTTACAAAGCTATGTGAAGAGTTGAGAACAAAGTCCGCTGTTTAAGGAAACTAGTATAATCTCCACTACTTTTATAATGTAATGTATAGTGGAAGAACGAAATAGAAAAAAAATAGTTTTGAAAAATAGTTTAGAATATTTTATAGTTTGAAAAATCTAATTTTGTTAATACATTAAATAGTGAATCTGCCTTCAAAAAAAGTGTATTTAGAGTCAGGTACTGAAATATAAGGTCATGCTATTAGGGAAACAAAAGGCAAAAAACTCCGTTAAATTAATACAATGCGACTTGGCCAACTGTTTTATAAAGGAAGGCATTCCTTAGGACAGTCTGCCTTCTGCTTTCAAACAATACAGTCTGCATTCTGCTTTGAAAGCCAGAACACTTGCTTCAGGAATCGTTCTCTAAAAATCAGTGGCAGTTTCACAATATATTAATAAGTTTATAATATCTTGCAAATAACTTGTATTATTATTTCAATAGAATATATTTATTGTTAGCAGTGGTGACTACTTTCTTATTACTAATACTTCTCTCTTAAACATATACACTTACAAGCCCCTTTTACTAAACCGCTCACGCCACAATCAACTACCACAAATACACAACATCACTAATTACATTTCAAATGCAAGCCTAAATTAAAGCTTTATAATAAATATTGCAATTTTAATTGAACAACAACAACACAGAAGATAATGAACATTAACAATCATTATTAGGAGTACTACCACTGGGTTAGTTTCTCCTCTCTTTTGTTTATAGTTGCTCACACATATTTACTTTTGGAAACTATGCTGTTGTAAATCACAATAAAAAAAATATATTGAAAATTTGTCTATTATTAGACATTACTACAGTAATAATCACATCATTGGCTGAAAGGAACCAAGATTTGTGGAAAACCCTGGAAAAAAAATAAATAATCATATCATTATTTGTGTGTTATAATAGTTATTATGAATAACATTTGTGTTTATGAGGTAATCTTTGATTTTTACACTTTATAAGCAATTTGTTTATAATTTATTTTTATCAATCAATATTAATATTTTATTCATTTGCAACTTATATATTATTTGATTTGTCTTATGTATTTTTAAATGCAAGCTATACTCTCAGAAAAACATTGTTTTTATAAGCTAATAAATAAATAATAATAATAATAATAACAATAAAAATGAAATAAACATATTTTACGACAGTATTGTATAGAAGTAGTTCTATTACTTGCTATTTTGTTATTTTATATAAACTTTATATATATATAATGAAAAGTACTCCTTTAAAATTATACAGTACAACATATACCCACTCTATAAAATAAATACTAGATTTTTACATCAATTCACAAATATTATCATTTTTATTTTTACATAGTATAATAATGTACAATAATAAATACAGCCACTATAATCGTTGGGAATGAATGTGATAATAAAATAAAACTGAGTTGTATTTATTATAAATACAAAATTTATTGTACATATATATATAAAACTATTATTATTGAAACTACAAAACTATGTATTTGTTTCGTATATTCAATTTTATTTATTATTATTTTTTTTTTACTAGTAGTTAAAACGGATGACATTGTAATGTGTTAGAAATTATGTTTAAATAAGTTTATTTATTTATTTATTTTTTTTAAAGTCTTCAGATAATATAAATAAATAAAAAAGTGAAAGAAAGATACGGTCTCTCATTCTAAATTCATTCTGAACAGTAGCTATGTTTTATGTAAATAACATGGAAAGACTAGACGATTATAGAACGAAATATTTTGAAATACCTAATATCTGTGTTTTTGTCATGTTTTATTCTATTCCAATATATCAATATCGTTTTTTTTTTGGTATAATATATGTTCCAACAAAAGTTCTTGTAGATTACTTCTTTTCAAAATTTTGTTTGATGTTTTAAATTGTATGGGGGATGTGTGGAACATAAAATTTTTGTAAATTTCATATTATTCTACATTTAAAATAATTCACAACAAATTTTTTGTTTTCATTTTTTGGAACTTTGAAGGGGGCCATTGTAAAATTAAATGGGTAGAAAGCTAAATATATTTAAGTTCATCAAAGAATCATTCGTACCCATGAAAATGGCTGAATCTTCTTCTTAATATCCACTTAATTATGTCCCAACATACTGTTAGTAAATCATGTAAAAGAAGTGTTTCGTCATAAATAATGATCTTTTTTTGTTTCTTTTTTATTGTCTGTGGGGAGGGACCAAGCCCTATGCTATCCAAAGCCCTTCCTACCCCAAAGTTCGGAGCCTTCTCAGTGTACTGCCGGCCTCCGGACAGTGTTCTCTCGATACAGACAACACTGTCCATCACCAGACAGTGAGCTGAAAGAAGCTTCTAGGAAGAAAAAAATCTAAGAGCAGCTGGACTCGAACCGGGGACATCTGCGTAGCTAGTCCAGCGCGCTAACCACTGAGCTAATCCCTGAGCTAAACCACTGAGCTAATCCCTGAGCTAAACCACTGAGCTAATAATGGTCTTTTAGTAGATTGAATTTTAGATATGGAACTGGGGTAATATCAACATCATCATTCCTCATTGCCTGCTACAATTCACAGAGTGTATTATCTATTACTTTCTCTTACTCCTAGTAAGAGGAAGTATTGTAATCGTGTCAAATTTCGATTATTGAGTCTTGCACCGGAATATCCGTTTTGAGGTCCCCGGAGTCCAAAAAGTGGTTTCGCAAAAATGGGTATGTGGGTGTGTTGACTGTGCGTTATCTGTCAAAATTCCTCTACCGGAAGTAACACTTTACTAGTTGTTTTTTTTACTTTTTTGCGTTTTTCTCAAAAATGGCTCCAACGATTTTCTTTAATCTTGGTACATCAACTACATATACAAGGAGCTACAACTTTTATTTGAAACATTTCTCTGGAAAAATTCATTTAAGGGCACTTTTGGGGGAGGGGTGGGGTTAGGTTTTCCTCTAAAGTGCTATTTCAGTTTATTGCACAATTCGATCATTTAAATAATGTTAATTAGAATTAAATATGTTGTTGAAATTCCGAGTTTGAGGAAAATCGGATAACCGGAAGTGCTTTTGTTTTAACACTTTACTAAATGATTTTTTTCACTTTTTCGTGATTTTCTCAAAAATGGCCCCGACAATTTTCTTGAAACAGCACATATAAACTAAACATTCAAAGATCTACAACTTTTATAGAAAACATTTCTCTGGGAAAATTCATTTAAGGGCACTTTTAGGGGAGTGGTGGGGTTACAGTTTCTTCTAAAGTGCATTTATAGTTGATTATACAATTCTATCATCCAAACAAAATTAATTAGAAATAAACAGATGGCCAAAATTCCAAGTTTTAAGAAAATTGTAAGCCGGAAGTGCGCTTATACTGAACAGCTTTTTCAGTTTTCGACGAATTTCGTTATATTTGGTACACAAACTATAACATTTGTCAATTATAATTTTGAGAACAGGAGTAAGAGAAAGTTGTGTGAGTGTTTCACACCAGATTATTTTTTAGTTTAAATTTTAGTTGAAATTCTAGTACTATTATTAGAATGATAGACAAAAACTGGTTATATTCTATCATAAATCAAGAAAACAGGTATATAATGAAAATATAACAATAAAAATATAAACTCAGGCAAATCGTGGATATTCATTTTTTCTTATTAGATTCTTATACTTTCAAAATTACTGTTTTCTTTTCTGGTTAGAATTACCGGGCGCTTTTGTACTTGTTTTATAAAAATAATTTTTTTTTTCTTTTAAAATATATATGTCATTGTTTTTATTAAATAAGTTTTGAATAAATTCGCAATGTTTGTTTTGGTTTAATTTATTATCTTATTATTGCAATCTGCAAATCATTCTTATTTATTTATTTATTTCTTATACAATAAATAATGGTTGACCTTTCAGGCTATATACTTATTACAAACAACCACCTCTATATCTATGATATAGAATTGAGGAAATTGCAAAATAGTGTGAGGGTATTTTATAAGCGGAAGTAAAGCTATAGTTTACAACTCATTATTTGTAATACAAATTTTAAAGAGGATGTTTTTTATAAAATAAGGTTGATTTCAAAATTGCTTTAAGTCAAAAGATAATACAGATAGAAAGAAATATAAAATTGGGTGGCGTGTTTTTTATAAAAATATTTCGAAGAATATGTGACGGATTTAAGTCTCTTTTGCAAGTAAAATATTGTATATCAAAATCAAAAAAATATGTTCGAATTGCCAAGGTAAAATTATTTCAGCCCAGCTATTAATCATAAATGAATACAGTTTCTTAAAAATAAGTAATTTTTACTTTCTCTTATCTTAGTAAGAGGAAGTATTGTAATCGTGCCAAATTTTCGATATCGAGTTTTCAGCGGAAATATTCGTTTTGAAGTCTCCTGAGTCCTAAAAAAAGGGGTTTTTAGAAAATGGTGTGTATGTGTGTGCGTGTGTGTGTATGTATGTGAACACCATAGCTCAAAAACGAAAAATTATAGAAAGTTCAAACTTGATATTCCGTTTAGGTATCATTTAAACGACGATCCGACAGTGGGTCATCTGTCAAAATCCTCAACCGGAAGTACCACTTTACTGATCGGTTTTTACTTTTTTGCGATTTTCCAAAAAAAATTGGCTCCAACGATTTTCTTGAAACTTAGAATATCAAATACATATACAAAGAGCTACAACTTTTGTTTGAAACATTTCTCCGGGAAAATTCATTTAAGGGCAATTTTGGGGGAGAGGTAGGGTTAGGTTTCCTCAAAAGTGCTATTTCAGTTTACTAAACTGCCAATTCTGTCATTTAAATAATATGTAGTGCTAATAGACTTAAATATGTTGTTGAAATTCCGAATTTGAAAAAAAAAATTGGATGACTGGAAGTTCATTTTTACTAAAATGTATTTTTCAGTATTTTGGTATATTCTCAAAAACGGCTCCAACGATTTTCTTTAATATAGGAATATGTACTATACTTATAAAGAGCTAGTGCTGTCATAGTTATTGATTATACAATTCTACCATCCAAACAAAATTAATTAGGAAATAAATAGATGGCCAAGATTCCGAGTTTTTTAGAAAATTACTAAAGCGGAAGAGCGCTTTTACTGAACAGTTTTTCTAGTTTTCGACGAATTTCATTGAATATGGTATACTAAGTATAAAATTTGTCAATTTCAATTTTGAAAATTGGGATTAAGAGAAAGTTCTGTGAGTATTTTACACCATATTTCTTTTTAATTTAAGGCAAGTCAACATTTATGGTCATAAGCGTCCGTAGCCTTCTGAGTGCACTGCCGGCATCCAGGCAGCGTTCTCTCGCTACAGACACCGAATAGTGAGCTGTAGAGGCTCCCGGGACTTCCGCGTGAGTGTCTAATGCGCTACCACTGAGCTTATCCCTTCCCGAATTATTATTGAATATGTGGATGAGTTCGCAATGCTGGATAACATCTGGAAATGCATATTAATGCTGTACGTGACCAGTTTCTTCGGATTCTCATCCATCGTCAGAGTAAGGCTATCAAATTCATGTAGAGTTCACGAATTATTTATTTATTTATATTATTTATGTATATACGATTATAAACCCATCACTTATTTTCTAGAAAAGTAGCTTTTTTAAGGAAGTTCAGGAGAATCTGTGACGTTAGGTTTAACTTTAAACATTAATGGACGGCTGTTTGGTGATCTGTGATGTAGTTACATCACGTTACCTACTATATCATCGAAGACAAAGTAATATTTGTTTTAACCTATATTTTAATAAATAGTATTTATCGTCACACTTGGGTGTCCAGTCACTTGTTTAACATAGGGAGGACGTCTAGTCCCATTTGTCAGAACTGCCACGACGGAGTTAGGGAAACGGTGTACCTCTACTTATGTCAGTGTCCCCGTTTCGCTGGAATTAGGTTTCGTGTATTTGGGAGGGCACCACTCTCGCACGATTGCCTGAGCGAGTTGGAGTTTACGGCTATCTTGGGATATTGTAGACTAACCGGTAAGCTACCGGGGGAGATTAATTAAGGGAACATGGGGGGGTATCGGGGGGGGATAAAAGCCACATAGGCTTAGGTCCCACGCCATTAGGCACCCGAATAATAATAATAGTATTTATCGTAGTTTAGCATGAGTCCCATGAGTACTTACAATCGAATGAAATTTGCATAATGTAAGCGCATAAAAGTCTACAAATATAAAAGAATCTCTCATTATCACTCGCAACACCAGAAATACTTTACCGCCCTCCAACTTTTTAATACCGCATGTTTAGTAGAAACTTGAAAAAAATGCCTCTCACTTTTTTTGCATACAAAAAAAAAATTTCCTGTTTGAATTTAATTGCATTTATATTTCGTCAGGTTGTTTTATATAAATTGAAAAGTCACATCACTAAATTAAGAACCACGGCCAATTCTATACTGAATTCTTTATGTGTGTTTTATTTAGATTATATGTGAATTATTTTATATTCATTGCAATACTTTATTTCTACTCAGGTTTTACAGTAGCCACTTTTACACCTGGAATACTTAATTAAATTTTTATTTTATTTTTGGTCTTTTAAAATGATATTATATAAAAGGTATCTCTGGTGTTTATCCTTTTTTTTTTTTTTTTTTTGTAATTTTATATTTAATTTATTTTAATATCAGTTTTATAATTGCTAGAGATAATTGCATTCTTACCGGCCAGTAATTTGCAATAAATTATAGAAGTTGTTGTTCATTTATTCGTTCTGTTTTTTTTTTACAAATTATGTTCCATTTTATTTATAATAAAAGAATTTATTGTTGATGCAGATTAGAAAAGATAAAAAACTAAGAAATCGAAAGTATAAGAAAAGAAATATCAGGAAACAATTCAACTGTTTGCTGTTGTAATGAAGCTCTAGTTTGCCTCCGCTATTTCCTTTTTAATAATTTTTTTACAAAATTATTGACACTTTTATTATACAAAGAATTGGTTAAACACTTCAAAGAGACTGGTTATGTAGGTATTATCACAAATAATTGGTTAAAATTTTCTTCAAGAGTACTTGTTTACTTGAATATGTTATTTTTAACTTATATAATATTGTTGAACAAATAGAAAACGTTCGTTAGAAAATAAAGTCCTTTTCTCTATTTTATCTTTAAAAACTTTCACTTCCGGTAAATAAAATGTGAAAGTAATCGTTTTTCTCTGAGTATTATTGTTTTTCTTTGCGTGAGGAAAATCATTCTGATTTTTGAAGCAATCACAAGAAAGTTTATAGTTCCAAGTAAATATGAAACATTAAATTGTTATTAGTTTTTTTTTTTTAGAATAGCTTTCAGAAAAAGACGTATTAATAATATTGCAAATTTAATTCCTAACTTTAGTTTTGACATTTACGCTTTTTTTAGATACACGCACAAATACAAAGTTAATATTCAAACTTAGTCGGTATTCTCTTTTTCTGTCTTACCATTCTTTTGTTCAAATTTTTAGTGTTTATATTTTGAATACTTTGCTCTCGTAACTTTAGAGGGTTTGTTCTGGACTTGACCCGTTAACCAATAAAGATGGGTCTGGCATTCAATGAAAATAAGTTTATGCTTGCCTTCCGATCAATGGAGAACATTCCTTTAAAATTCAATGGCAATTTTGAATATGATTTCATCTGCCACAGATCCTTAGGAAAGTGAAAACTCATAACAGAGTAGAGAATGGGATTAGGTGAAGAATTTTAGCTTGGAAAATCGAGCATTTCTTCGCTAATATTAATTGTTCATTTCAAGACTTAGTCAATGGGGAGGCTGGGGAAGAGTACTGTCCAACATTACACTTTGAGCTCCCCTTCCAAGTAATTTTCCGTCAAAATCGGAATCAGCTAAATGTTGGGAAAAACAAGGCCGGACTGGAGGGATCCTGGTTTACGGATGGATCCAAAATGGCCTGCAGTACTGGAGCCGGTATATATGGAGTTAAACCGGAGGTACTCATCGAGAGGCCCTTCGGTGGATACTCCACGGTATTCCAGGCTGAAGTCTATACAATCAAGATCTGTGCTGAGGAGAATTTTCGTATGGACTCTAGGAATAGGGAGATATGCAACTTCTCGGACAGCCAGGCTGCACTGAAGGCATTTGGGGCATTCAGAATCACTTCTTACCTAGTGAGGGAGTGTAGAGACTCCCTGGAGACGTTGTCCCGGCACAACAAAGTGCGGCTGGTATGGGTGCCGGGACACAAGGGGATTAAAGGCAATGAACTAGCTGACCAACTGGCCAGGAATGGCACGAATACTCCTTTCAGTGGGCCGGAACCTGTTCTGGGAATAGCCAAAAGTATGGCTAGGGCATCTCTGAGAGAATGGACTCGGAAAGAACATAATCATCACTAGAGGCTAAGTACTGGAGCAAAACATGGCAAAATGGCCATGCCAGAGCTGTGCAGAAGAAGAACCAGAGAGACCCTGGGTTTAAGCAGGTATGAGATTTGTCTGATAACGGGCCAGTTTACATGGCACGGCAGGTTCAAGAAACATCTGCACAAGGTGGGATTGGTTGATTCGGAGCCCTTGTGAGAGGAGGAGACGGCCTCTCACCTGTTATTCGATTGCGTTGCGATCGGCAGATCTTCGGCACGTTGCACCGCGTGGAAATCGTACTCCAAGAAGGACTAGTGGGGAAGGTTCTGGACCTCATGAAGAGGGGCGCTTCCTCTACTAGATATTGAGGGGTTGGCACAATAAGCTCAACGGGTAGGCTGCAGTGCCTGGGTTTGAGTCGTCCCCCCCCTGTGTCATTCTATTCTATTCTAGTCAATGGGGATCTTTAGTTGAGCGCTTCCATATGGATAGTTTGCTAGACACTGGACAAAACGCGATACCCAGAAAACTTGGAGATGGAAGTGTTCACGGAAGAAGGACACATAGAAAGGACTGACTGAATATCGGATTGAGTCTTATATCTGAAAAAAAAAGTTGTTAGATTGAAAGATGATTTTGTGGTCAAAAGAAGCCTTTCATTATTTTATATATGAGACACCACGATAGGTGAGTGGTTAGAGGCGAGGACGTCAAGTAGAGGTGTGTTGTGGTACTGGGTTCGAATTCCGCTCTTGGACTTGGATTTTTATTTGATATATTAATATAGTGTATTACGATTTGATAGTTAAGCCGTTCAGGAAATAGTTTCATAACATCTTCTAAGGCTTGAAGAATCACATATTATGACAGCCTGGTGTCAGAGGTAACAGCCCTACCAGCTTGATAGGCGGTTTCGGGCCAACAAAAACCGCTCTTCTTAAAAACTATATTATTACAAGTGAAAAGAAACAGAGTTAGAAAGATTTTTATAGATAGGACATTACAAGGAAAATGGTTTACAAAAATTTGGAGCATGGAATAAAGAAAAAATGAAATGAAATGAAGATTTCTGGGAAATAAATAGAATTAATAATAGAATTTAAACTTAATAATCATTGAGTAACTGAGACGAAGAAAAAGAAATGTAATGTTTCATCTATTGAAAATAAATAAATAAATAAATAAAGTCTCGACACTGTCTGTGCGGAAGAAGAGGATCAATCAGATGAATGATGATGATGACATTAATATCAGTATTAATTATATAGTAAGGTATGTGTGTTATCCGTCTCCGCTCACGACACCTGATTGGTTCGTAGTTGTACATAATAAAAATAGACATAGCTCTACTGTCAGAAGGAAGTTCACATTCTTACTATGATTGAAAAGCGTATATATGTATTTCAAAAACCCGTTAGTAAATGTTGTCATTTGCCAATTTAAGAAAGTAGCTAATTTGATAAAACGCCTGCTAGCTATGTTACAACTCCAACTCCGTGTATGTTTAATGTAATAGAATGTTTACTAACTTTCATCTGCACTTATGTGGCAAAGTAAAAAAATAAAAGTGATATAAGGCTTATATTTTCCGACGAGCAACAATAGATGTCCAAGACGCAAAGGAGTCGGGAAGCTAAACCTACTTTACTATATAATATCATATTTATTCATAGTAAGTATATCATTTCACATCTTTATACATATATAATGTAACATTTCATCAAATAAAATCCAAGGTTAAGTGCGGGAATCGAACCCGCAATATTACAATACACCTCTACTTGGGCAGTACAAGTTTCCAACTCCCGGTTGAGGCGCCTCCATTTATTGATCTAATTTTCTTAAAATAAATGTCAACTTTAAATTTTTTCATTTCTATTATTTTCTTTTCTTTCAACATAAGAACAGGATTAAGGGTCTGATGATTAGACTAAGATGTCAATTTCAATTCCTTGATAAAGTGTAAATTTAAAGTAACTGATATTCTAAGTAAAATGTAAGACTAATTTATTGAAATATATAGATGTAAAGCCCAAAACAGCTGTAATCATGTATTATATAAATGCTTATCTCCGAACTAGAATTATATTTATTTATAGTAGTAGTATGGGGTAGATGGGTATTCAAACTGAGATGTGAACTTTTTTATTTAAACAAATATAGATATGATAATGATATCAAACTCTGCTCCCTCGATAATAGAGAAGAAGAGAAAGGTTTATTCCATTTTCATCAGAGACATTTTTCGTGGTAGCCGCTTCATTTTGTGGTCATCGACCGGTTTCGGGCGTTCGCCCATCTTCAGGATGCGTTTTTCAGACAGTGTGACAACACAGACTTGCACAGAGCAAATTTAGTTTACACACTCTTACACACTGGGCAGTGTTGTCTATAGCTAGAGAACACTGCTTGGAAGCCTGCAGTGCAGTGACAAGGCTCCGGGGACACAATAGATCTTTCAGGTCGCAGTACGTTACACCCCTACAACAATCTACAATCTGGGCCAGTCATTTCCATTCAGACGGCATAGCCACTCTTCCAGCTCAGTTTTGTTAAAGTATTCAACATGGAATTCTTTGGAGAATTACGCCAATTAACTAGGAACGGAGACCCTAGTTTGTGTACTGTATTTGTCCTTGTCTGTTTGGTGTAGAGTGTATGTAAACTAAATTGTAAAATGGAGTGTGTAAACTAAATTTGCTCTGTGCAAGTCTGTGTTGTCACACTATCTGAAGAAACGCATCCTGAAGATGGGTGAACGCCTAAAACCGGTCGATGACCACAAAATGAAGCAGGCTACCATGGAAAATGTCTCTGATGCTTTTCAGCTCTGCGGAACTAATCACTACAACAAATATTCCATTTTATTTGTATCTGTCCAATTCTCAAAAGAATTCCATATTGAATACTTTAACAAAACTGAGCTTAACCTGGAAAAGTGGCTATGCCGTCTGAATGGAAATGACTGACCCAGATTGTAGATTGTTGTAGGGATATCGCACTGCGACCTGAAAGATCTATTGTGTCCCCGGGAGCCTTGTCAGTGCACTGCAGGCCTCCAAGCAGTGTTCTCTAGCTATAGACAACACTGTCCATCACAGGATAGTGTGTTGCAGAGGCACCTAGGAAGAGAAACTCTAAGGGCAGCATACTGGATTCGAACCTGGGACCTTCGCGTTGCTAGTCCTGCGCGCTACCACTCAGCTAATCTCTTCCATCTCCCTTGGTTTGCGCCAATTAACTAGGGACTGACTTGTCCACTTCCAGCCGGCTGCAGCATTTTCAACATGCTACTAACCTCCCCACCAATTCACGGATCAATCAGCAGCTTCAAGTGGCAAGGTGATGATGGCGAAAATTCCTAGAGAATAAACCTTTTATTTGTTCACTATTCTCTGTGTTGTTGAGGTGTTCTCAACTTTTTATTTTCCAAAATGATATATAAGTTTTTAAGTTTGATATGTTTTGAAGATTATTTAATAGTTTGTTTATTTTTTTATGCCTTGAAAAAGACAATATATTTGTCGAATCGTTGGCAAGAATTTAAATTTTCCTT